>JAJHJA010000692.1:0-154545 GCA_021202915.1 Heliconius himera
TCCGTCGTGCTGAGCCACGACGGTGTTGACGACTTTGTATTTAATATATTTTAGTTTTTCTTTTTTAATTTTATAAATTTCTCGCTGTGTCCTACAACGCATCATCGGGAACATTGTGTTTAGACACTCTGTTCCCGAGTTTTCGCTTAATTCTGAGGCATTGCGTAACAAGTGGCGGAACTCAACGCCGCGCTTTGCCTCGACACTTCATTATAGAAATGAAAATATTAAATATTTTATATCCTAGAGTACGAATCGAACCCACAACCACTCATGTCTACGCGTGGCGGAGGGTCACATGCTTGTGACTCTCCGCCACGACTCGACACGGCCTCACCTAATATTAATATTTTCTCATAAAGTTAATTAACTTATTTATGAGCACCGAAAATTTAATTTCACCTTTTAATTGGAATTTCTAAAAGTGACAAACAATATTAGTATTTTAAAGTATGTTACAAGTATTTCAACCTACACTAGCTTCGAATATAAGATAAAGTGACGCCCACATATACTTTTATAATTGTATTAAATTAAGGAAGACTTTAATCTTAAAACTTATAATTTATTTGTTTGTTCACACGTAACTCTCACATTTCAATTAAAATAAATTTCGCACTTTGCTTGACTCGCGTGCCAACTCTTCAATTATAAAATAAATCAAAAAAGTCATCTTCACGCTGCACACAGCAGGGTAGGCAGAGGGAGCCTAGTGTTAACACACTCCGTTCCCTACTTTCTGCCGAATTCTGGAGGCAGTGCGTGTTGAGTGGCAGAACTCAACGCCGCGCTTTGCCTCTACACCAGGGCGAAGAAATGAAAGTATAAATTTAAATAATATTTCATCTCCTCGAGTGCGGATCGAACCCACAACCAGTCAGTTTTACAGTCACACTTCGTGCCGCTGTGCCACGACTGGCCTCATAGATATTATAATATATATTTGCCAGCGTAGAATTTAAGTGGAACGTAAAAGTATTGAGCCAATTAACTTCGCTTCGAGAAGCTGATTCATTTTTTTTTTATTTTATTTTAATAATATACAAATGAAAAGACATTTTATGTATGTAAAATTAACTGATAATTAAATGCTGGAACTGCATTCCACCGCAGTGACTATCGGAAATCTATTATGCTAATAAAGCGTCGACCAAAACAGTAATACATGTAAATTTTTACTTGTATACAACATAATTTATCATGAAAATGTAAAGAAACTTTTATGTTTGTTTTGTTTAATTTTCTTCTAAGAAGAGAGAATTTAGTAAACAAAAAAATCCGTCCTTTACTGTCAGTTTAAACACGGAAATAAGTGCAAAGCCACGAAATTCAATAACTGCCACACTTACATATACGACATGTTGTTTTGGTACACCAATTTGGACGGAAAGCGGAAAATTAAGTATTTTCAAAAAAAAAGAGAGATAACGCGTGAAGCCTAAAAACCTTTTTTTAACCAGGGCTAGGGGACTAACTGTAATGTTAACGTTTGAAGGACTAGACTCAATTTTTACCTGATAATTATTTTTCCTCAATTGTGACAAAATATTTATTGGAATGTATGAAATAAAAATGTATGGAATACTTTCTATTTATTCCGATAATAATCACATACTACGGTAAACGTAATTGAGTTAAAGAATGATAAGGGATTTGTCCTTTACGACGAACAAAAGTCGCTATTTATCAAAAAAGAATTAAGTTAATTTATCAAAGAAAAGGAAAAAAATATCGCTTTGTCTTCAAAAAATGTTATATACGGTAGGAACGGAACTATAAATTACGTACATACAAAGTTATGACGCGATGTCTTTATATGTATGTATGTGATAGTTATGGATTCAATTTTCACTTTTTTGTAATACTTATAACATATATACATTTTTATTTCGATCTCTTAAGATGAAATGCATCCTTAAATCGTATATAGATAGATATATATCGGAGAAACCAGATGATATATATATATATATATATATATATATATATATATATATATACACCAGAGCGAAGAAATGGTTACTTAAATTTATAAGTAAATATTTCATCTCCTCGAGTGGAGATCGAACCCACAACCAGTCGGTTGTACAGTCACACTTCGTGCCGCTGCGCTGTAACTGGTCTCAAGTCTAGTCTTCGTAAGACTTTTTGAAAAACTAACGTAGCACTTGTCCTCTTTCTCAAGAAAGAAAAAAATACAAGCTGCTTTTTTATTATTCACAGATGATGAGACATTCGCTAAAACGAAGTCTCCAATATTTATTAAGTTGTAGTCTAATTCCATTTCGTCGTCTTCATACGCACAGATTTCAGTATCTTCATTCTCTTCACAGTAAATTGTCACTTTTTCTTCTGATTCCAAATGCATTTTTGAGTCAGTTTCTTGTGAAGAAAAGTTAATTATAGTTTTGTTTTTCTTTCGCGGTATTTTTTTACATATAATAATATTCAAAAGTGCCCCCCTTATTTTGTTCAAAGCTGCCTCAGTGGTAATTAAAAAATTACAAACGTTTGTTTTTCAAGTAAATGTTTAAAAATTGTAGTGATTTCTAGTTTATTGCATGATATATGAAACATTCTAACTAAATGAGGAAAAAATAAAACCATATACCTTGAATTGGATCCCTGCGATCCTTACGCGCTTATTTAAAAATGCATAAAATTTTACTCAAAATCAAACACTCCTCGTAACTCAACCACGGGTTCTCATATATCAGCGGTGACAAGTGACACGTGTGCAGATTAGTGCTGCCACTACTCAAAAAAAATCTACCAAAATTTCTTTTTAAAATAGCTCTGTTAACACATATTTTCAAAGGTGCCCCTGTTCAAAGCTACCCCCCTCTCCCCTATATATATATATATATATATATATATATATATATATATATATATATATATATATATATATATATATATATATATATATATATATATAAAAACAATCTTGCGCACAAAATATATATATATTATATTTTTTTGTACACATTTATCAGAGCTCCCACATAAACACAGTATTTCCTCACTATTCTTCCATTTAAAAGAATTTTGCGTGTTACATTCTAGAACCCAAATCTTTTTTTTTCAAATCTTTTCACATGTAACAAAATAGGCAAAGCCTAGTGTTAAAACACTCCGCTCCCCACATTTCGACGAATTCTGGAAGCATGTGAGTGGCAGAACTAAATGCAGCGCTCTGCCTCGACACCAGAGCGAACACATGAAAATATTAAATATTCCATTTCGTCGAATGGAAATCGAACCCACAACCTGTCGCATTTACAGCTACACACTTGTACCCACCACGACTGACTTCAAACCCAAATCTTAATTAAATAAAAAAATATTTATTAAATTCCTCTTAACATAAACACCCATTTGTAACCAAAATACCACACATTCTGAATTCCTGATATAACTATGTACGTTCAAAACGTACATTCATACACATATCGGTATAATCAACATTACCATAATGTGTTTCCGATATCCACAGAGTTTAGTACATTGCTGCTGCAATTAATGGATATCTATCGTATATCCCGTTTATTCACTGAATAACTGAATGTATATACTATTTACAAAGTTCTTAGATTCTAGTTCTTAGTTTTATTTCAGACTTCTTTTTCGAATATAGCAGAGTAAGCAGAGATAATCTAGTAGCTAGACACTCTAAACTCGAATTTACACTGAATATCAGAGACATTGCGCGTTGACTGGCGGAACTCAACTCTGAACTCACTTCTATCAGAGAAGGGAAATGAAAATAATTAATTTCTTTGAATGGGGATCAAACTCACGACCACCTGTTACCTACCCTATGTGGATATGTAGGAAGCTGCATTTTTAAATACCATACTATACTATTATAAAGTTCATGGACATTGTCACCATTTTAATATATTTTAATACGTCAATTTTAATTAACTTTACGGACGCTACAGCTTATTTACATACGAATATGTAAATGGTGTTGTGGTTGAACATATCACTATCGCTAACAAATTAATCAATGAAGCGATATTGTATTTCATTTTAAAATGTTTAACATAACGAATTTGTATGTTTTCTTACACGTGATATACACCTGTGGTCTCGACCAGTGGCGGTCGAGGAGAAACATCATGAAATTTTGTGGACATTCTACTTCTGCCAGTCTGTACATCCAAACACACTCGATCGGTCAACAGTATCAGTAAAAGAAAAGATTTGAAAGATACAATAACATCAGTTATGGCCAGATTCAATAATAATAATATTGAAGCTGTTACAACCCAATTCTTTTACTTGAGTAGTTCTCCTTTACTTGAGAATTTGACTAAGCGGTTATGTATATATAACATCAATTCGGGTTAAAACTCACCGTAATAATTTCTACCATCATCTATTCTTGTTATATTCTATACTATAATATTTATTAAATATTAAAATTGCCTGAGTGAGCATAGAACTCATAACCTGCCGCGCTTCCAGTCACACTCCGTTCCCCACTTTCGCCGAGTTCTGGAGATATTGCAGGTTAAACGGCTAAACTCTACTCCTTCTCGTTTACAGTCGTTTATTATATTAGGGAAAAAAAGCGAGGCCCGAAAACAAGGAAGGACTAATTTAACTATACATAAAATGTACATACAAAAATACTTATAAGAACATTTTATATACAACCCTCATATTGCTAATGTAACAGCAGTAAAACGCACGGGATACGTAATAAAACTTATTTATTACAAACTAAAGAGCTTGTTATGCCAAAAGATTGCTTAATAATATATTTTTCATAAAAATATTATATAATGATATGGGGACCAACGTGATACTGGAGGACTATAAACGTGACAGTTGTGGATAAGATGGGAATCTTAACTGGGAACTGGAGGCCCGTTCTCAATGTTTCGAATTCAACGGAAAGTGTAAAAAAGAGTGCCCTAACATTAGGTTCCCTCTGCCTACCTTGCCTAATGAAAAGGTATAAAGAAAGATAAACATAAAATGATATTAAAAATTAAATCAGCTTCACGCTGTATCCCGCACACAGCAGGGTAGGCAGAGGGAACCTAGTGTTAAGACACTCCGTTCCCCACTTTCCGCCAAGTTCTGGAGGCATTGCTTGTTGAGCGGGTATTTTACTTCCTCGATTGGGGATCGAACCCACAACCAGTCGATTTTACAGTCACAGTTTGTGCCCCTTGCGCCAAGCCTGGCCTATACATAAAATATAAAATATTACAACCCACAACTAACAAATTTAACTATACACTTATCTACGACACCAACATTGCAAGCCAAATAATACAATTTTAGTAGAACTAGGATACATATGTAGTTTCTTGTATGATGACAAGTAAGCTAACGATGCAAGGAATTTATGTGAACAACCGAAAGCGTAAAGTTACGACGTTGTATCGGAACTAACTGGATTTATACTCATATGTTGCAGCTTGCAGCCAATTTATGTTTCAATCCCGAAGGCAAATAATACTGAAAACTATTGGAATGTTCCTATTGTTGCGATTTTTAAGGTTGTCGGAATTATTAGATGGATATTTTACATATTTTATCTTTATTAGTTTCACGCTGTATCCCGTATACGAGAATAGCAGGATAAACAGAGGAAACATAGTGAATTTTTGGAGGAATTAAGTGTTGAGTGGCGGAATTTAATGCCGGGCTTTTGCTTTTGTGCTAGAGCGAAGAAATGTATATTTTAATTCTCAGGATGGCTACTGACTATATAGGGGAATAAATTAAAATAAAAATTTAAAAATAATAATTTATTCCCCTATATAATCAGTAGCCATCCTCCATAAATGGAATATGATTATTGTTCTTCAATTACAGTAGTTACTGAGATACAGACGCTTATCTCAAATAGTTTTGAATTATTAGCTTTAAATATTAGACATATGTAGATTTAGAACGCACCTCCGTCGCGTTTACAGTCGCACGCCGCCGACCTCGTGCTATATATTCTATACATAATATATATGTATTTTATTCTATTATATATAAAAAAATTGTAAATTACTTTTATAACTTATATAGGTAGCTGTAAATTAAAAAATATGAGATCATAAATATGGTTGCATGACTTCTCATTCATAATTCTAATCGTTAAAATAATATAAAACATCACTTTTCTTCAACCTTTTTTTTGTTTTGTTACATACAGTTTCCTATAAAATATATAGAAGAAAATAAATAATTCCTTTATTTCATTATTCCACAAAGGACTCCATCTGCAATATATTATGCATGTACGAGTACATGGTATATATTACATGTTGACATAAATCCCTTCTTTGTTTCTATGAATTTATAAACAAATATGACTTTGAGCCAAATATATTTCAATAAAAATGCTTTTCTCTCATATATATTCTCGTTTTTCCCATATTTGCTCAAATACCTCCAGTATTTGACTAAAATGTATAATATTACGTATTTTTACATTTTTAAAATTCACTCTAAAGAAAGAATAATATATGAGAAGGTGTATTAAGAATTTGAAGTTATCGTGGCGCAGGTGTACAAGCTTGTGATTGTAAACGTTTGTGGGTTCGATTTTAAAAAAATAAATAGGTCAGCTTCACGCTGTATCCCGCACCCAGCAGGATAGACAAAAGGAACCTAGTGTCAAGACAATCCGTTCACCTCTTTCCGCCGAATTTTAGAGGCATTGCGTGTTGAGTGGCGGAACTTAACGCCGAGTTTTGCCTGATCATCAGAACGACGAAGAAATGGAAATATACATTTAAATAAATATTTCATATTTCCTTGAGTGGGGATCGAACCCACAACCAGTCACATTTGTGTACCCACGCTACGGCTGGCCTCGTTTTGAGCTCGGAGGAATTAATTATTTAATATTTTCATTTTTTACTCTGGGAGTACGGCAAAGCGCGGCGTTGAGTTTCGCAACTTAACACGTAATGCCTCGAGATTTTTGCAGAAAGCGTGGAACGGAATGTCTTAACACTAGGCTTCCTCTGCTATATACGGAATAAAGTGTGAAGCTGTATAAAAGTTTGAACGGAGTAAGACCTCACCCAAGAGGCACGAGTTTAAGTCTCGCTATGCTCAATCTTCTTATTTTTTATTATTCGAAACGCTACTAAGTGAAGTAGCAAGTCAACTAGCGAAGGTTATTTTCTTTATATCTTCTGTGTGGTCACTTTGCTGAAGAATTTAATTTTTACATAATAAGTGTGTGACCTGTATTGTAATGACTTGACGCTTTTCTGGAGGGCGCTAATGGCTGCAACATAGTTTCGAAGAAAAGCAGCCATTATCGTACTGAACTATTATGTATGAAACTTATTAGTTCCAATAAAGATTTTTTATCATTTATTATTCTATTTCATTTATACAAAGGCAGTACTTGTGAAGCAATTGTTGTGAAGCAAACCTACTTCTCGCTCCCAACACATTATTAATACTGTGGGAGCAAACTTGACAAGTCGACTGTCATTTCATATTTATTGGTTATTATTCCGTATGCTTTGTGGTGAATAAGTGGATACACTACGGCTTGGTGTTTCTTCCCTTTGAATAAGAAAAGTGATAAGCAATTTCTTTATAAAATGTAAAGATGCTTAATACCATCATAAAAGCGAGCAAAAGCGAAGAAATGTAATTGTTTTATTATAAAAAAATGTCTATTTTTATTTCTTCTTTCTGTGTGTGTTAAGGCAAAGCGCGGCGTTGAGTTCTGCCACTCAACACACAATGCTTCCAGAATTCGGGGTAAAAGGGAGGGCGTATTGCCACTAGTCGAACATTATACTTTATATACTTAACTTCCTGTGCCTATCCTGCCATATGTAGATTCAGCGTGAAATTGAAAAAAAACTACCATCAACAATGTAAATGTGAAATGAGAGCCAATTTCGATATTCAAAAGTGCATCAACCTGTGCTAAGTCCTGTTTTCACTCGGAATATACATATAACTCAGACTCAAAATGTGACTTGGCCATAAAAATGTGATTGGCTTGCCAGTCGTGGCGCAGCAGCACAAGGTGTGACTGTAAAACCGACTGGTTGTGGGTTCGATCCCCGAGGAGATAAAATATTTTCTTAAATTTATATTTCCATTTCTTCGGTCCGGTGTCGAGGTTAAGCGCGGCGTTGAGTTCTGCCACTCAAAACGCAATGCCTCCAGAATTTGGCAGAAAGTGGGGAACGGAGTGTCTTAACACTAGGTTCCCTCTGCCTACCCTCCTTTGTGCGGGATACAGCGTGAAGCTAATAAAAAAAAAAGGTGACTTGCCCATTTTTACCACCAGCCCTATTAATATTAGTCTTTTATATGCTGTAAAGTATGAACTTGCAAATATAATATAGACTGTACATTAAAAGAATTCGAGTCCAATTTTGAGCTTTTATTTGCATACCGAATGGTGTTTACTCGGGGTTAAAGCGGAAACTTGGCTTGTCGACAGAGTTGAAAACAATGCATTATTCTATATTGAACTTGACTCATTTCACATTTATGTTTTTGATGGCATTTATTTTCATATAATGCTATGTGATGGGTAGGCAGAGTAACCTAGTGTTAAGATATTTCGTTCTCCAAGCACTCCCCAATTTTAGAAATAATGCTTGTTGAGTTAGCGTAACTCAACGACGCGCGTTGTTTTGTTACGAGAACAAGGAAATGATAATACTCCATTCTCCCATTCCCAAATTGAATCCAGAACCGTCGTAATTACAAACAGACGCTGTAACACAGCGCCACGAGACTCCGTGTTATCATCATCACATTATAAATATTAAATTTTTAATTAATTGTAATATTTTGTTTTGTTATTTTATATAGTAGTAACTATATTGTATCTAGTGACTATATGTATAGTCTCCGTATACCCTACTCTTCTGCTGAAGTATTTTGGGCTTGCATAGTCAGTCAAGTTACGTTATAGAAAGCGAAACAATAGAACTTAAACTATTAAAACAAGAACTTCCACTCGAAGACCCCTTCAAACTTCATCTCATCACATCTTGGCATTTTGTTTCTTAGTTAATACCTCTAGTGTAATTACAGTATGTTTACTAAAATTAGGTTATTATATGGGAAAAGCAGTAAAATCTATTTATTTTAATATTTATGGAAGATTTATCACTAATTGGACATTGGTAATGGAATGGAGCCCCCCATATTCAACTTATTTGTTTTCCAAAGTGGTTAATTGAGAATAATTAAAATATAATCTTTTCTTTTGGAAATAGCTATCCTTTTTAAAGCTGCAATTGTCAACATTGCTTAAACACTTTTAATTTGCATTCTCATTTTAATTAAAAGGCCACTGCCTTTTATTTTTATGCTTTTTCAGAGGCAATATAGTCTTAAAAAACTCCATTGCTCATTTTCCGCCAAATTTCCGAGACATTGCCTTTTGAGAGGCAGTAGCCAACGCTTTCCCTTATCTACCAAAGTGCTTAATGGTTCCCTAAAGTGGGAATCGGATTTGCAACCATCGCATTTTCATTCAAATGTTCCACTGCGCCATTACTGCCTCTTTATTAATTTATTTCTTTAACTACCAACTTATCCAATTTTCCTGTTTATACCTGTAGCTTTTTATATTTATTGTTATTGTAGGTGATTGAATATTATAATTGTATATTATACAGAGGTTTATGATTAATGATGCCTCAATTTCACCTCAAGCGTCGTGACCTTGAGTAGGAAATAAGAAGTTTATAATTTTGTCTGTTATAGGAATATCCGAATTTATATTATTATTACTAGGCAAGCTAAAAATCGAAAACGTGTTTCGGTATTTTTTTTCAATATTTAAATGAGTTTGAATAGTATTATTGAACAGGCCAGTCGTAGTGCGGGAACAGCCGACGACTATAAACGCGACTAGTCGTGGGTTCGACTCCCACTCGAGGAAATTAAATATATATTTTTTTGTGGTTCACGCTGTATCCCACACACAGCAGGGTAGGCAGAGGGAACCTAGTGTTAAGACCCTCCGTTCCCCACTTCGAATTCTGGAGGCATTGCGTGTTGAGTTACAGAACTCAACGCCTAAAATATTTAATATTTTAATTTGTGATATGATTTTATTTCTTAATCCTCAATCATTAATATTATATTTTTTCTTAAAAAGTGACTATGTTTTTTAGTTTATTAACATTTATTTATTACATAATTTATAAACAAATATTAACAATGTAACTAATAATAATTACAAATCACAAGACAAAGCATTGACTTCATTATTCAACGCACAATGTCTCTAAAATTGTACAGAACGTAGGGACAGAGTGTCTTAATATTTGGCTCTGCCTACCCTGCTATAAACGGAATACAGAGTGAAAGTAAAAATATATATATTTAAAATAAAAAATAGCAATAAACGCTGGTCACCCTATTTATATGGCAATTCATCTTTCGCGACAGTTTGGCAGTAAAAATCTCGCTGGAAGGTGAGACGTCCTGGTACAAGTGGCACGAAAGAAAACAATATGATAAATTGCCTGAAACATCAGAAGTGTATAAATATTTTTATTTTTATAATATTCTTGTCAATCGTGGCGATTGCTTTGGATCTAACAAAAATTAAATGACTGTAGCTCAAATTGCCCTCCAGAGATAAATATATGAAATAAAATAAAAAGAATCAGATTTGTTAAGCTCTTTTATGTTTTTTTTCAACTTCACTGCTCACGCTGCCACAGATAGCAAGAAATACAGAGGGAATACAGTGTTAAAACACTCCGTTCTCTACTTTCCGCGTGTTGAGTGAATAAACTCAATACCGAATTTGGCTTTACAGGGCGAAGAATGCAAATAACTCATTCTCTAACATGAAGATCGAACTCAGAACCGCATTTAATATAGTGATATCAAAATGCGCCACGATGACTTGATGTAACGTAAAAACATAATTAATCAATAAAACAACTCGTAAATTGATAATAAATTTATTAATAATTAGCTCTATTCATATTATAGTCAGGGTAATGGTCGCGCCAGGTGCCTCCACTTGTATGGGCTTTACCATTTACAACGAACGTACAGGAAAGACGACGACACTGGAACGTTAAAAGTATGTAATAAAATATTCCTTGCTGAACTTTGTTTGTGTTAATTTTAAAGAAAATATTTTAAGCTTAAAATAGAAAATCCCGCTTCTTCATACTCTCAAGGAATTTCAAGGTATTTAGTTTTCTTTAGAGGAACGCAAAGACATCCCTAAGTAGTGAATAGTTCTCCACTTTTCGCCCAAATTTTTGTAACTTACTTAACGGAACTCAACGCTGCATTTGACCTGCTAGAGCGGAGAAATGAAAAAATAATAATGACTATCCTACTGCACCACTACTCCAATCTTGAATATTATATTCTAGAAAATAACAGAAGTGCTCAATCATTTGCATGTACGTCCTAAACTTAACACGACTGAAGACAGCTTCATTCTTCCTTATACCTGTACTAGTTTACTTTTTGCAGCTTCTCGCTGTATCCCGCGTATCGTAGTGTAAGCAGTGGGTACCTAGTGTCGATTCTCCACCGAATTTTTGAGACAATGTGTGTTTGTGTGAGTGGAGCTTATCGACCCGGTTTGTCTTAATAGAAATTTGGTTTGTTATTTCCAGCCTTGAATACAAAGATTTGGGAAACACAATGCAACTCTACACTGTTTATAGAGAGGACCTTGTACTAAATTTTGAAATCTTTCGCATCGTGAGTTACATCTGAACACAAATCTTATTGAATTAAGAAAATAAAAATAACTTGAAAATATTTATTTCTCGAGTGGATCCGTACTGACGACCATCGAGTTTACAATCCGATGCGAGTCCTTTCTAATTAGTTGACAACATTAGAAAAAAATAAGCGTTTTCTCATTAGTTGACAATTATGAAAATATTTTTCATTTTACTTATAAGTCAACTGAAGTACTAAGTAAAATTCATACATTTTTATGATATTTTGCAAATCAGAGTTAGAGTCACAAGTAAAATGATACGTACGCTAGCCTCGCAGCCTTCCCCGCGGCACTGAAAAATTATATATCAATTCTACACACGGCCCAGTTAGAATTAAAATGAATAGTACCAACATATTCAAAAGTCATGTACATACATATATGTTGAAAATGAACATTCTATTTCGCTTGTCTGTTCTATTTATTTTATATATTTTTTTTCTTGTTTTAGAAGCTTTGTTGTGATATGAATTTATTTATTTTATTACTTTGTTTTTTTTCATAAATGTCCATATTTTTTTATTAATAGAGCATGATCAACAATTTTATACTTTTTTTTAGATTCACGCTGAATTCCACATACAGCAGCAAGGGGAATCTATTGTTAAGACACTCAGTTTTTCAGTTTCCGCCCAATTTTCGGAACAATGCGTATTGAGTCCGTTGTTGAATGCGTTCGGAACTCAACACCGCCCTTTGTTTTGTTACCAGAGCGAGGAAATGAAAATAATTCATTGCTCCGAGTGGGAATCAAACACAGACATCACGTATACTGACACACGCTCTGCTGCACCACGATGGCCTTCAAAAACATACACAATAATATACTCAGGTTGATTAAATTTCTGCCACGTCGAACCAAATATGGATATTATACATAAAAACAATCAATTTTTTTGACTTGATCTATCCCGCATATAGCAGTTGTGGCAAAGAGTTATTCCTTTTTTTTCCGCCTGTAAAAGATATGGCTGTAAGTTAGATCCAGACTTGGTGGAATATTTGTATTTAAATGGATTACATTTTGCCACTCTCGCAAAGAAAAATGTAGCGTTAAGTCCCGTAACTTACAAGCAATATCTTTAATTCGAATAAAAGCTGCTTAAACTAAAAGTAAGGAGGTCGTCGTGTCAGTAGTGTTCAGAGATAATAAATAAAAGAGAGAAACTACGTTAAGAAAAGGAAGAGAAGAAACTGAATAGGAAAATATATTAAAAATAATAGCTCGAAAGATACATTAGTAAATGAACAATAAACGGCAGAATAGAAATAACATACACACCATTATATTTTTATTACGAATTGAGAAGTTTAAATGTTTATTCGAAACTTCAAATAAAAAGTTTGAGACAAAGCTTTTCCTTTTCCACATAACATTTTTCTTTTTTGTTTTAAGCTCTAAGCATACAACTAAGTTTTTCTTTCCACGTTTTCAAAATTTCGTAATAGCGAATATTTTTCTTCTGTTCTCATAACGCTTTCATCTCCTACTTTCCGCCGAGTTCCGGGGTCATTGTACGGTAAGTGGCGAAACTCAACGCTGCACTTTGCCTCAATACTAATTTTGCATGACGTATTTTAATGAGAATATATACATACTCGTATCAATTTTTTTTATTAAAATTTACTTACTCTGGCATCACAAGACAGGCCTTCGCACTGAAAGAGAAGAAACAAAATAAAATTAATAACAACATATATTAGCATTTTTTTCTTGGCTTGTCTTGAAGATAATAGAATAAAATATACTTATGTGCAGGTTGATGGACTAAAATGCTTGAGTAATCTCAAAAAGCGCCCATTTAAAATGTGTCATATTTTTGATACGTTTTTTTCATATGACTTTTAGTCGGTACTAAAAAGTCAGAATACATTAAAATATTATAAGCCTTCTTAACTCTAAAATGTATTCATATTTTGTTATAAGCGATGGTTATGGGTTCGACCCCGACTTGAGACAATAAATATTTTCATCCTCCCGCTGCACTATGGATAATGGTAGAACAACGGCAGATCAAAATTCATTTTTACTAAAGTCGTCCCTGACGCACTTTTTATTTTTTTTTAAAATAGTATAATAGTGGACCTTTAATGTAATGAATTATTTTTTCATGAATTACATTTGGAATATTTTTTTTTAATTGTGAGAAATTGTAATACGTAAGAATGTCTATTTCAGGTTGTTCGCATCGATACTTTAAACTTAATTTCCTTTAAAAAAATGTGCAAATAGGTATATAGTGTTATATTTTTTTAAAAAGCCTATAGTATGTAGATTTTAAAACAATTATTATATTGTGGATTTTGTGACTATATTCTTATAAAAAATATTAACAATAAGTGAAGAGAAAAAAAGTACGTACTTAAGTTCATCGAGACTTTTGACAGTTACCGACGTCTACCGACGCGTTATATTTGATGTTGTTTTATAGTCCAGATATTCATAAATAACATTTATAAAAATCAGCTGCGGAAACGTGCGCTTTTAGAAGTTATCACGAAAACTACGATACAAGTCAGGGAACAAGAAAACTCTATCTATTGAAATTTCTAATGTTGTACTATTTAATTAATTAGATTGCGGTCAATTTCAATTAAATTATTGTTATTTATTAATAAAAGAACGTTTTATCTTCATTTTGCGCACATTTTGCGGTATAACTAATTAATAAAATGCACAATACCCTCATTTATGAATTTATATAAATAGAGTGAATTAATTTAATAAAACTCTTACAAATTAGTAATAAAATTACTAATAGACGTTTGATTGTTAAGTAACTTCACTAAATTTCAAAGTGGCTAATACTTTCAAGTGTTCCAAGCGTGAATTAGTACTCCCATACATTGAAGGAGGAAAAAAACTTAAAGCAATCAATATTAGCTATTAATATTTCTTAAAGAAAAGTATCATATTTCTGTAGACAAAATATGTTTTATTATCAGCGACATTCAAAGGAATCTTATTCGTTCCTTTAATAAACAATGGACAGAAGCGTCCCGGTAAAAAGATTAGTTTTTTTAAAAAACAACGAAAATTGGTTTGATTCTGAATATTTGTTAACCTTACCAATCATTAAAGAAGTAGCATCTGAGAACTCACCATCGACATCTTCTGGAAAATGTGGAAGACCCTGTGTCCCTATGGGGACCCATCAGAATCAAGGAAGAGGCGAAAAAATACCGCGTAATTTAGTGAATATGGCTTTGAACACACACATTTGCAATGCCTACGTCCAGGGCTTACGTCCTATAGGATGAGAAATAGAAACAAAACTCGTGGAAAAATTAAGGCTTGCTGATCGAGATACAATGTCTCTATATTTGAATCTCATAGAAAACGCAAGCCAGAGCAAAATGCTATCGGATCAAGAGGCATTAAATATTTTTATTTATTTTGATTTAACAAAAGCGCAATACATGTATTTAAGGAATTTAACAAACGAATGAGATCCCAAGAATGCACAAGGTGCACAAGAATCCCGTAATAAGGAGTATCAAAAATTTCGCCTACATCATGCCAGAAAGTACTCTCGATCAGCTACAAATGAGGATGTATTTCATACTCTTCTCTACACATCAGATCCGTACATTTCCAGTCATAGAAAAACATACGAGTATAGCAAAAGTGTGAAGGCACTTGATGAAGGTACCCTAGATCTTTTAAAAGTGAATGAACTTATTATGGATCCCGAAGTTCACCAAGTATAATTAAATATAATATACTCATCATATAATATACATTTATTTCTAATATCATTCTACTTGTAAATCAGTTTTTGTAAATTTTATATTTTATTAAATACTTATGTGTACGCGTAATTTCTTACTTAAATAGATAACAGCTTAAGAAACATTGTTTTTTAATAAACTAATTTAATAATACATTTTTATTACTACTATAAGTAGTGTGGACTAAGGAAATTATTATTTTATTCTTTTCATAATTTTTTTAATATACATATACTCCAATAAAAGTATAATATCTGAACGTTACCTAAAGCGCTATTTTATACTTTATGCTTGTGCAAAAATTCAATTGTTTATCTTAACAAATAAAAAAGTTATCGATTTTTGATCTGATACAGACCTCAATTGCCCATAGTGCGCTGTAGTAAAATAGAGTTCGGCGTCTAGTTCCGCCACTTTACATGCAGTATCTCGAATTCAAGCGAAATACAGAATATCTGGACACTAGGTTATCTATGCCACTGCTATTTGCAGGATATAACGTGCAACAAAAAAAAAGAAAAAGTAATTATACAAATAATAAAAAACAACATTTTCACCTTTGAACTACATCGTTCTCCAATACACTGAAAAATACTACTACATAAATATTTTTTTTCGTTTCCATTAATTTATTCTGTATACATTGAGGCATAACGTAGCGCAAGAACCCAGCGTGTGACTGTAAACCCGACGGTCGTGGGCTCTATTCCCACTCGGCGAAATATACTATTTTTATTCTTCGTTGTGTTCCTGCATTCAAAATGCAATCTTTACATTAGGTTCCCTTTGCCAACCCTGTTATGCGGGAAGAAACGTGAAACTGCTAAAAAAAATATTTGGGCACATTTTACTTAATATATTTATTTAGAAAACGTATAAAAATATGAACATAGCGGGACTCGAACCCGCGCCTGCTGGAAACCACCAACCAACCAACACCACCACCAAGAACATAAATAAGTTGTAACAAGCGTATAAAAATTTCGACGCAGCTTCATGAGGACGTATGGCATAGTGGTCAGAGCGCTTGGTCGGTTTCCAGCAGGCGCGAGTTCGGATTCCGCTACATTCAAATTTTTATACGTTTTCTAAATAAGTTTTAATTTTTCTTTCCTAAGTGTGTAATAACACTAAAAATGTTAAAAAAAACATATTTTAATACATTTTACCCAATTGCACTTGTTTTAACAAATGTAAAACCTCGTGAAAAAATAAAATCTTTACAGCTTACTTTTTATCTCGATAGGATTTTCGAGCGCTTTAGCTAAGCTTTGTGTACTTATAAGCTACGTTCAAATTGTAACAAAATAAAAGTAAACGTCTGACTATAATCGCGACTGTTGCGGGCTCGACTCCCACTCGGATTATGAGTTGTTTTAAAAAGACAAAGCGCGGCGTTGAGTTCCACGTTGATGAAAATTGGGCTCAAAGCAGGTAATAAAGTGTCATGGTACTAGGTATCCTGCTTATGAGGAATACGTCCTAATAAAAAAATAAATAAAAATCATACCATCGCGAAGCATCCAGGTCCTGAGCACTAAACAAAAACAACATATATGATATATTTAACTACATTATTCTTCTATTTCCAAATTGGAAAACTGGTATACATTTAACTCTTATATTACTTTTAAAGGTTTTGTTATACTTACAAAGCTGTTACATGAATAACCCACGCACTGCAAAAATTAAAATATATATGATTATAAAGTTAGTAAAATAAATATTTGTTACGTTATAATGTATCAATGTCTACATTATAAGGCCGTCGTGGCGCAGAGGCACAAGCGTGCAACTGGAAACACAACGACTGTAGGTTCAAATCCCCCTTGGGTATATTTGATATTTTCATTTCCTCACTAGTAGAGTTTCACCACTCAACTTGCAATGCATCTCGAGAATTCGGCGGAAAGTGGGAAACGGAAGTGTCTTTTTAGGTTCCCATTGTCTACACTGCTACGTGTGGGATTCAACGGGAAACTAAAAAAATATCAGTTGTTTTTCATAATATATTTATAGTATAGATTCGACGTACGACTTAAGACATCGGCCAATTTTTTTTATCTTACATCATCTTATACGTCATTATTCGAAATGGCCTGAAGTAGTAGGGCAGGTGTAATTTATTTATGTATCAGTAAGTATACTCGTTTACTTATTAAAATAAAAAAAAAAAAACAAATATAATTACGCCCGCTCTACACGTATCTCCTGAACACTGAAATACCAAAGAAAATTAGTAATTTTTTTGCAATATTTAGAAATGAAAAAAAACGAAATTTTATAAGTTAAATAATTTATTACAACTTATATTTAGGCCAATCGTAGCGCAAGGGCACAAAGTGTGACTGTAAACGCGACGGGTTGTGGGTTCGATTTCCACTCGAGGGAACGAAATATTAAATATTTTCGTTTTTTTGCTCTGGTAACGAGGCAAAGCGCGGTGTCAAATTCCGCCACTCAACACGCAATGCCTCCATAATTTCCACGAAAAATGAGAAACGGAGTGTCTTAACACTAACTAATCTCTGCCTATCCTTGTGTATGTGAGATACAACGTGAAGCTAGAAAAATAAATAAATTGGTAATATGAGGTAATTGGTAATGTGAAATTATTAAACAGATAATTCAGTTTATTAAATTACAAATTTAGCAAGTTTTTGATGCTCAGAATAATGGCCCCAGAGCCAAATCAAGTCAGACTCTCGTTACGTTATAAGACCTGAAAGTTCCCGTGCACATACACCAACACCGACAATTACTATTAGAGCTTAAGGAGTTTTGGTGGTGGTGGTTATTTTGGCAGTTATTAGGAAAATATAAGATGGAAAAAATAGTACCTAACTTTCATTAAATCATAAAGGTATTTATTAAAATATTTTCTTGAAAATAATATAAGAAATGACGTTATCCATTAAAATAGATGAGATGTTTTAACTTCCTGCGAGACACCTGTCAATCCTAATACGCTATAAACATATTCCCTTATAGTACTTACCAGGGTTGGATATATTATGTGCACAGGAACTTTTAGAACTTTCAACTTTAACATAACGAAGGTCTGACTGTTTTCAGTTCCCCCTCTATAAGTACTTACGTAAGTATCACATCCGGATTTCTTGCACTGAAATAATTACGAAATAGACAGAAACTGACTATGAAAGAGTTTTGAGTGCTTATAAATATAAAAAATAAAAATCGAACCTGTAATCATTGTTTCTAAATTCAGAAGTTTTCTGACTGTACAACGACAGCATTTCTTTTAATTAAAATTATAAAACAAATGACTTACCCGCGCCTGGCAGCCCTCACCGTGGCACTAAGAAAATATTTAGAATATTACAAAATTTTGCGTCACTCGTTACCCTACTTTTGCTAAAATATTTTGGTACACCTCAGTTTATTAATCAAGTTTGTCATTAAGTAAACTGAAGAGCGAAAGTAGGACATTTTTCTAAAATTAGTTCAAGTTTTATTTATTTATTTTGACAGGCGAAAGAATATATTGAAAGTTTTTATATATATATAAATTATGGTGTGGTAAAACTCAACGCCTAAATTAGACATAAAGTGTTAGGTCTTATACTAAAATCTAAATAATAATTACAACGATATACAGGACAGATTATAGTTTCGATTTCCACTTAAAGAAATTAAATATTTAATATTTGCTTTTCCTTGCTCTGGTAACGAGGCAAAACGCGGCGTTGGGTTCCGGCACTCAACACGGAAAGTCTTCATAATTCGGCGGAAAGTGGGAAACGGAAATGTCTTAATGGGAACGCAGTTTCTTGAACACGAGGTTCCTAGATTCGCTCCGCCTGCCCTGCTATGTGCGGGAAACAGTCAAAAGCTATAAAAAAGTATGTTTCTGATCAGACTATTAATAGCATTTTTGAAATATCAAGTGTAACTTATAGTTTCTCAATAGTTTTTTTTTTATATAAAGCTCAGAAAGCAGTTCTGCCTAAAACAACAAACTTAAAAGTTGTTCTTTTTAAAATATATATACGTTTAACAATATAGTAATCGTAGATATATAAAAAAATACAGTATATCAATAAACAACCACGAGACCAGTATTGGCGCAAGGGTACAAGGTGTGACTGTTGAAACGCGACTGGTTGTAGGTTCGATCCACTCGAGGAAATTAAATATTTATTTAAATTTACATTTCCATTTCTTCGCATAGCGAACTTTGTCAAGGCAAAGCGCGGCGTTGAGTTCCACCACTCAACACGCAACTTCAGAATTCGATGGAAAGTGAGAAACGAAGTGTCTTAACACTAGATTCCCTCTGCCTACCCAACTGTGGTTACAGCGTGAGGCTGAAAAAAAAAGGAGAAAAAAATAAGCAATCCGAGGAGGATTTGTACTCACAACTTTTAATTATACTAAATTAAATTTGACCAACTAACACTCATAAAAATGAGTGGGGGAAGGAAATGAATTGCATACAATTCTTGTTATATATTCATAAGAAGTGCTTAGTCATAAGTGCTTCGGCTTTTAGATATAATGTCTTATTCTTCAAGAAATCACAATGTTAAAAAAATGCAAAATAATAAAAAAATCCTTAGCAAAGGCCTTTAATATTCATAGTTTATACATTTTCGTTTCTCTCGCCCAACAGTTTGAGCGTTATCTTTTATGTGTTATGTATTCAAAAACTACTCTTGATTTTTGTTAGGAAAAACTTTTTTGTAGTCTTTTTGATGTAAAGTTAGAAAAAATGTTATAACAGCCGGTGAATACTAAATAAAGATAAACTTTGTATAACTTGAGTTGCAGTAAAATGAAAAGTGTAATGTATTATAATATATAGTAGTCGTATCTATTAAAAAATGTTATGCTATACAATAAATTATATATAATAAATATACATTTATTTTCATTTTATATGTATGTATGTACATGTTATACCTTACTTATTTAGAAAACGTATAAAAAAAATTATATAACAACATAAATAAGTTGTAACAAGCGTATAAAAATTTCGACGATTTCGTTTTAGAAATCAGTATTTTTCTTGCCTAAGTGTGGAATAACACTTTAAAAATGTTAGGACTTATTCTACATTTCAATCAAAAATACTGCGTTCTTAATTTTTTGCCTACTTAGAAATATTGTTTGCTTTATGACATAATCATACAAACAAATTGTTGTTTATATATAAATATATACGGAACAAAGAAATGCCTCATAGTAATCGAACACTAAACATTGGCCCCATATCTAATTACATCGATATTGATTATAATATTTATAATTATAACAATACATTTAAGTAACTACAAAAAATAAATATTGCCACTAAAAAAAATTGTAAAAAATTAATAAAATATATATTTTAACTTAAAGGTTTGATTTTCTATGCTCCAAGGGACTGTAAATCTGAGGATTTGATATTAATTTCAGGTCAGTTTCACTACTCGTTCTTGAAACAAACGGACGGAGTCTAGACAAACGAATAAATCAACAAACGGACTACAAAGTTATCTTTTTAATTTTTTTTTGAGGTCACGGAATCCTAAAAAAGGGGCAAATAGCATAAATTTTGCAAAGTGGCATACGGTTTCCGCTTCGGCGAACGAGTGAAATGTTAAGATTACATTTCATCGCGCTGATGGTAATGAGGTAATACGTCACACGGCCGCATAAAGGCCTCGTTTTCTCATTTTTGAACATATTTTTTTTAAATTACATGTTTTTAGGAAAGTCGTAGCAGCTTTAATTTCCAGAACACATCGTCGGCCCTACTCTCCATTGTAAACCTGCTAATGGCCTATTAAGCAAATCATCAGAAGAGGCAAAAAAGCTATGATTATACGAATATCATCAGAAAGTTTTTACAATATTCCAAATTGATTTATATCCTATTGCCTTTTTTTACACTTTTAATCAGCTTCATGCTGTATCCCCCACAAAGCAGGGTAGGCAGAGGGAACCCAGTGTTAAGACAGTCCATTCCCCACTTTCCGCTGTGTTCTGGAGGCATCGCGTGTAGAGCGGTGAAACTCAACGCCGGGCTTTGCCGCGACACCAGAGCGAAGAAATGAAAATATCAATGTAAATAAATATTTCATTTCCTCGAGTGGGGATCGAACCCACAACCAATCGATTTTACAGCCACACTTTGTGCCCGTACAACTACACCAGGTCACTTATGGGTGGTATAAAAATGTATAAGTACAGAACGACAGGACAACGAAACGACGTATTTAGCAAGTTTACACTTTAAAACAATATACGATACTTTTCCAAGTATTTTTCATTAGTTAAAATTTCTTTTTTTTTATATCTGTAAGACAGGCAGATAAAGGCTTATTTATTTGTATATTTTACTTTCTGACGTTTTCTACTGTGCCGTAAAAAACTCAATTTGGCTCATATATATTCATGTAAATAGCAGTATTATTGACTGCTGTATTGGTTAATAATTAAAATCTTTAGATGTTTTTTATAATTTTTCATACGAATCCTATATCTTTTCTTTTTATTATATGGAAAAGTTTTGTTAAAGAATATTTTATAATTTATATAGCAATATAAAATAGCAAATCACTATTCTTAAGTGCTTAAAAAGGAGCCGACAAATCGAGCGGATGGCAAAGTATAGTTCTTAATTAAATTAATTAAAAAATGTTTACTCATTTACCCCATTTTCTTCCTTTCTAACAACATCTCTCCCCAACACCGATTCGAAGGCCAACCAATCTCCTTGGTGTACATTTTCAAAATTCACATTTTGCATAACTGAACGAAGTACCGCGACGTCTGTCGTGAGGACAGGTGCTGGAGTCTGTGTCTGAAATATATAAAATTATATTTCTAGAAACTTTAAGGGAATAATGAGGTATTTTGACACATTGCTTGATGGAAGAATGCAAAGTCGGGTCTTGTCTTCTTTAATTTACAATAATTGCACAGTTGAACATTATAACATTTTATTATTAAGAGGGGCACAAAGTGTGACAGTAAACGCAACTGGTTGTGGGTTCGATCTCACTCGAAGAAATAAAATATTTATTTAAATTTATATTTCCGTTTCTTCGCTTTGGTGAGAAAGAGTGGCGCTGAGTTCCGCCACTCAATATGCAATGCCTCTGGAATTCGGCGAAAAATGGAGAACGGAGTGTGTTAACACTAGTTTCCCTCTGCCTACCCTGTTGCGTACGGGATACAGCGTAAAGCTGACATACTTAAAACCTTGATTTGTCTATCTTATACCTACAAGTTTGAAGAAGAGTTACAAAACTATTTTTTTGTAATTATAAACTATTTACGTATCTTTCTATATTATAGATATGGAGATGTGTATTACATTTTTAACTTACTGTAAAACCTAGACGTTCCAGGCTGTAATCTATTACAGGAACAAATACAGTGCCCTGAAAACAGTTTTAAAGTATTTAATAATATTTTAGATCTACGTCAAAAAAATCTAACTAAGCAAAAAAAAATAAACCAGTTGTGGCGTGAAGTGGTTGTGGCATTGAAGCGTGCGATTGTAAATGTGACACGTTGTGGGTTCGATTTCCACTCAAGGAAATGAAATGTTTAATATTTTCATTCTCCTCTGATGACGAGACAAAGCGTGGCCTTGTGACCGCCACTCAACACAGAATAAATGCTTAAATAATAATAAATGCTTTATTCAGTAATTAACTCTAATTTAGATGAAATATGGAAAAACAAGACAACAATTTAGTAGAGGTGAGCGTTGGCAGCCGTACTAGTGTAAACTGTGTCACAGCTGCCAGCATCTTTGCCCCTTAAGACATTATTTCGATGACAAACGTGAAAATACTCATCAATTACATATACCTTGAAAATTCGGCGGAAAGTGGGAAAAGAAGTGAACAATAAAGTAAATACAAAAAAAAACATAACATAAATAAAACGATCAATATTTTGATTTTGTTATACAAAAATAATTGAACAAAGATTTTATAATTTTGAAATATTTATGTTAGGAAAAAATATTTTTACTTTATTGTTTGCAGTCTTTTTTTTTATTAAAAATTAATTTATTTTACGATTTTAAATAATGGGTAGACCTTAAAAGGATGCTTCTCAAACGAGTACATAGTGATTGTCCTATGTAAAACTTGAATCTTAATTAGTTATTATTTCAAAAAGTACTGACATTTTGGCATATTGTCGAGAACATACATAAAAAATATTTGGGTGGATTGAGAGCCTCTCCCTTTTTTGAAATAAGAACATCCTCTTGAAGTTTGTTAAAAAATACAACGATTGACGAATCTCATTTCTGACGAAATGGAAACTGTTGTTCGCCAGGTTTAACAATATATATTACAACGTAAGTACTTAACATCAGTTCTACGTCATCAAATTGTGCTTTCCTAAAGTAAACACACGAGTCATTATAAAAATACCCGATTTTTTTAAAGTGTGCCTATGATATTTAAAGAGTTCCCCCGATTTAGCCAGGGTCTCTTCATCAGATCTTAACATGGAACCACCTATAAGGTATAATACACGACTCCCTTTCAAACAAAAAATAAATTTTCTAAATCGACTCACGCAACTTTGAATAATCGGTGAACAAAAACAAAAAAAATCCGATAAATTAAGAACTCCACCTCCTTTTTTGAAGTCGGTTAAAAATACGAATCAATAAAAATAATGATTATCTGACCATTGAAATAATATAATTGAATGGTTGCTATTGCTATCACAATAAAACTATATGAATAGGTACTTACATTAATGATGTATTCACGATTTCTCCCATTCTGTGGATCCTAAAAAGAAGCATAAAGGTTTCGTATGACGATGTTTTTACAAATATAATATGGAATATGTTTTGTTTGTTTGTCCTTTCATACAAAATGTGTCATCTCTTAAACTTTTTGTTGTTTTATTTTTTTCAGATTCACGCTTTTTCCCGTGTAGGTAGAGAACCTAATGTTAAGGCACTTCGTTCTCCACGCACTACTTCATTTACAAGACACTGTATGTTGATTTGCGGAATTCAAAGCCGCAATTTGCTTCTTACTAAAGCGACGGAAACCTAGTAGTGTTAATAAATTAATAATAAAAACTAAAACTAAACTAAAAAGCGGAGGGATTTACGACCGAATTCAGAATATCGTAAATTAAGTGAAGCTCAACGCCACACTCTTGTTACCACGGCGAGGACATGAAGCCGAGCGGGGAACAAACCTACAACTGTCAACTTTACTAACAGCCACTGTGCCGCGGCGGCTTTAATAAGGATATTAAAGTTAATATCATAATCACTTTACCGTAACTTTGGCCAATCCATCACTCGTCTCATTCTGCAAAATCAAGTAATAAACGCCGCTTTATTAGAGCATGCATGTTACGTTGTAGATACTCTTTAGTATGTAATACTAAAATATATACATGTATATGTATATAGTTCTTCTGAAATCAAGAACATATATGGACCACATATTGTTTTCTTTGAATATTTAAATAATAATATCAATCAGCTAATCTCATATGTAATAAATTTTTCAGAATATATTGTGTGTCAAAATATGGCCTATTTACGGTATATACTTACAGAAATCACTGGTACCCATTTAATAGGAGCGTTGAAATCATCCTAACAACATAAATTAAATTTAATGCTTATAAAAATTACTGAAAATCTCAAGCAACAAGTATATTATATAAATAAGGCGTTTCCGTATTTTACTGTTATCTGTTATATACTAAATGCACTAAATGTACTAAATACACTACACTAATAAAAAGGCCACTCTTGGCGCAGGGGCACAAAGTCTGAAAGTGTTCACTCTGGTGTCGAGGCAAAGCGCATCGTAGAGTTCCGCCACTCAACACGGAATGCCTCCAGAATTTTTTCTATGTTTTAATAAAAAATACATTTTTCTACACCAAGTGTTATGAAATGTGATCGGAGCTTTAGATAATATGAGATCAAATGGTGCATTAGTAACCTCGACAGAGTTCTATTATGAAGTCATGACTCCATCATTCCACTCTGGTGTCGGGACTAAGCGCACCTTTGAGTTCCGGCAATTCAACACGACATTCAGAATTTGACGGAAAATGGGGAGCGGAGTGTCTTAACACTAGACTCTCTCTACACTACTATGTTACATGCGGGATACAGCGTGAAGTTGAAAAAAAAATACAGTCAGAGAAGGTTAGATTCAGTTTCTCAATTTTTGTTTCATAACAAGTCGACCGATCGAGTCGAATAAAGGGGAGTAAAAAAATAATGACTTACATATTTTGGTAAAGATTCGACAGTGTGTTCCTGAACTTTATCTGTTGTGGATTGCTAATTAAAGAAAATTGATTTTTTTTATTGCTTCCAATTGAATATAACATACTTTAAGTTGATTATAATAAGGAATCTAAAGTATTGAAGAGACTAACAAACTCATCGACAAACACATCAACAAATTTGTGGTAAATCTTGAGATTGGATAGATGTATTTAACAATCGAAGATTAACGTAGGAGATAGATTATTAATATTGGGCGTTAGATAACTTTCATTCTAAGAATGGAACTCCACGCCACGTCAGTTTTAATTGTAATATATTTTTTTCTTAAAATACTCACATTTTGATTGTCATTATTATGTTCTGGTGCCGTTCTTAAGGGGGGGTTTGGTTGTCCCGGTTGAGAATTTTGAGCCTAAATGGTAGGAGGTTACAAATATGTTTAGTATATTTTTTGCCAAAATATAAAGAAATTAATTTAGACTTGAGGCCGGTCGTGGCGCAGCGGCACGAGGTGTGACTGCAAAACCGACTGGTTGTGGGTTCGATCCCCACTCGAGGAGATGAAATATTTACTTAAATTTATATTTCCATTTCTTCGCTCTGGTGTCGAGGTTAAGCGCGGCGTTGAGTTCTGCCACTCAACACGCAATGCCTCCAGAAATCGGCAGAAAGTGGGGAACGGAGTGTCTTAACACTAGGTTCCCTCTGCCTACCCTGCAGTGTGCGAGATACAGCGTGAAGCTAATTTAATTTAATTTAATTTTTTAATTTAAACTTATATCAATAGCCCTAGATGTGAGTTATGGTTGGAATGTCAACTCGATATCTCCAAGCGTTCCTGATATAATGGGTCTTAACAGACAGACAGACGGACAACAAAATGATCTTATAAGAGTTCCTTTTTCCTTAAAAAAGTACGGAACCCTTAAAACATTTGTTACTTAAACTACTAAATATTTGTTGGATTATTAAAAGAAATAAAGTAATTAATACGTTGTTTAAAAACTTACATTTATCTTTGCGAGTGCTATGTCCATGATTTGTTTCCCCGTTAACTGTTTTGAAAACTTAAAAGTATTAATTTATATCTTCAACTACATACGTATTTGAAATTAATTAAATTCGCGTGGTTTTCTAATAACCACTGAAGATGAAGAGCACCACTATACCATATTATAATATTATCACCTAAACTATCAGCTTCACACTGTATCACGCACACTGCAGGGTAGGCAGTGGGAACCTAGTGTTAAAACACTCCGTTCCTCACTTTCTGCCGAATTCAGGAAGCATTGCGTGTTGAGTGGCAGAACTCAACGCCGTGCTTGTCCTCGACACCAGAGCAAAGAAATGGAAATATAAATTTAAGTAAATATTTCATTTCCTCGAGTGGGGATCGAACCCACGACCAGTCGGTTTTGCAGTCACACCTCGTGCCCCTGCGCCACGACTGGCCTCTATATGATTTATTTTATTTACCTAAACTATGTACAACTGTCTAGTTTCTTGGTATTATAATTATTATAAATAGGTCAAATTCAATTTACTACATTTAATGATATAGGTTCAAATTTATATAGTCAAAAATCGATCTTCTAAAAGCATGATAATAATATCTGTTGAATATAATATACTTACAAATTTAGGTGGTCCTTGTTGGGGCTTAGGTGGTTTTGGTCTAGCAGGCGCTCTCTAAAGAACAAACTAAGGTTTTATTTTTTTCTTTCACTCTCGATCCCGTTTCCCACTTACCGCCGAATTATGGAGGCATTGCGTGTTGAGTGGCGGAACTCAACGCCACACGTCGTTACCAGAGCGACGAAGTGAGAATATTAGATATTTATTTTTTTCTAGTGGGAATCAAATCTACAGCCCGTCGAGCTAACAGTCGCAAGCTTGTGCCCCTGCACCACGACTGGCATATATTTTATAATAGGCTTAAATTATGTTAATACAAAATGAATTATTACCATTACTATAACAACAATTTAAATGTGCAACTATTTAAAAAATATTATAGTATAATAAATTAATATTAAAACATTTTTTCATTAAATTTTTAAATACTAAAAGTTAATTACACTTTGACATTAATAATAATAATTCAATTGAAATGTTAATGTTAGACTTTACAGATTAAAATACTACAGGGCATTTTTTACTTTATCTTTAGATTTTTTAATTTTACACAGAATAACTTATAATTTCATAATAAATGCTCTTCTCGCTGCTATTTGATAAACCATTACCTAAACATACGAAGAAAAAATTGCAATAAACTAATTTGTATAATCATAGCGCAAATCATAATCTGTTACAACAGTGTTTATGTTTTTTTTTTGTATTATATATAGTTTTTTAATATTATACTTTACCTCAACATACAGGGTGGAAGCTTCACCGCTCGTTTTACAGGAACAGCGTATATGGTAAAATATTTTAAACTGATACCTAAAGAAATTAATCAAGATACCTCAACAGTTTAGACGTAGATTTTTTTTTCATTTTACGATGTTTATCCGTACCTGTATTTCGTGTGACGCAGTTATGCATAGATATCAATAATGTAAACACATACTACTAAAGGTAACTTAATAAACAGAAAGAAACTAGTCACCTCGTATACGGCAGGGCTTAACGCCGCAGTTTTTCAACCAAACAGTGGCATAATATTTTTTTTCATCAAGCGACGATTGAACTCACAACCGTCGCTATACAGTCAACAACTATACAGCTACTGCTTTATTTATTACCAACTTATTGAATCTATCTCCAACAATTTTAAAATATCTCACAGGCTAACTAAATCAAAAGCTTTATCAGCCCACTATAACAGGCACTGCTGCCATGTAAATTAGTGCAGAGGTGCCATTTGTAAACAACACCCGACTACTGTCGTTGTTGACACCTAGTGGGCGCTGACCCTATATGTGCGAGCTGGTAAAGTTCATCCTTTATTGAGAAAAAAAATAAGATTACCCTTATTTTCCTTATAGATCATACTAGCGACGATACCTGCTTTGGGCACGTCAAGAGATGGAGTGACGATATAATTATAAAAATATTTACGAAGCAAGAATGAGTGAGAGAGGCAAGGAGAGACCTCGGTTGACCTTCGAGCATATTATATCCATCATAGATTGACGAGGTCAGGTAAAAAGCACGAGGACCCTCCGCATAGCTTGTAGCAAGGCGAAAGAAGTTAAAATATTCTTAAATTGTGATATTTGATTGATTGGTTTTCATATTGAATAATAGAACAGTTCAAAAAAGAAACCAAATAAGAAAATACAAAGAAAATAAAATAAATATGGAATCGTTAAGTCCCCAAAATAAATGACCTTTGAATAAATACAAAGGAACCTACCTACCTTTCCTTGACAATTACCTTTTCACTTTCGCTTTCTGCCCAGTAGCCTGCCATCTATAATTAAAAATAATAAATATATCAGGTTCACGCTGTACCCCGCACACAACAGGAAAAGAAGAGGGAACCTAGTGTTAAAATATTCCATTCCCCACTTTCCGCAGAAATTTGGAGGCGATGCGTGTTGAGTGGCGGAACTCAACGCCGCACTTTGCCTCGACAACAGAGCAAAAAAATTAAAATATAAATTTAAATAAATATTTCATTTCATCGTGTGGCGAAACCCCAAACCCAAATGGCATCCCGCATACTATATCTTGCATACATTATCCCGTATATATAGGGTTGAGGTAGGGCGGAGGAAACATGGGGTGCGAAGTCGGATAACCTCCATGTGTGTGCGTTTGCTGTTGGCCCCTTTTCGAATGCATTTGAAATTCGGGGGGGACGAGCAGTAAATTGTACCGGTGCACCCTGGGCGACGAGTAATTATTACCTACAGGATACGTCCTTGGGTAATGGTTGCTCGTCGGCGAATAATCCGACGCGGCGTTGTTCCTCCGCGTGTTCCTCTGACTAGCAGAGGACACAGTGTGAGAAACTGGGGGGGTGCGCGTGGTGTGTACTAACACTACCTCCACGCAGGTGCATTTATATGTGTCAGCGCCGACTATATCGGAACTCCACTCGTGGTTACGGTCATGTCTCGTAATCATGAGTGGAACCGAGGGTCTTGCCTTAACCGGCCGGGCTGCGAGGAAGAAAACCTCTATAAAAAAATTATCCCAACCCAAGCGGCGAAGCAGCGCGAGGGGTGCGTGGCTGATGGGATGATCAGTCGCTACTGCTGGTCCCGCCAGGGTACCGGCCGACACCCGTGGCGTATTAGGCTTATCCAAGGACAGGGGGCACTGCTTGGATGGACCGTTTTTCCCCCATACTCGTGGGATCAGCTATGGAAATTAATTTAAATTTGAAAAAAAAAGATGAGGAGGGGTTTGTTGTGCCCGTAGCGGGCGGTAGTGTTAAGGACGCGAAAGTGGTGGTTGAGCGACTGGACTTGGAGAATATCACCTCTATTATCAGCGAGAGGCCCAGGTCGCGCTCTGAATCTTCACGAGGTCGTCTCCGGGCGGCCTCTGAATCTGAGGATAGTTGTGTCTCAAAAGAGTCACAAAATGCAGCATTGCAAGGAGAGTGCTCCAAATATCGAAAGAGGACCAGGAGTAAGAAGATCAACTCCGGCTCTTCCGATAATGAGGAACATGAGAAGCCGAAGAAACTGACAACGGCGAAAAGAAGAGAGCTCCGGCTCCAAGCGGAGGAGGAAGTTGTAAGCTTGGCCGAGACGGTTCAATTGAGAGCCAACGCCAGGCTCTCAGACTTGGATACTCCTAGGGTAGATGGGCCCCTGGTTCAAGATCTGCAGCTGCAGGTCGCGGACAGCGTGGCCATAATTAACAAAGTCGCATGCAGATCCGGCAACCTTAAGGGCACTTTTACCAAAGCCCTTAAGGAGGCCGCTGGCGCCATTAGCACGGCCGTGGAGATCCTGGCCAGAAAAAATGCCAACGAGGAGGTCACGCAGTTGCGGGCGGAAAACAGCCGCTTAACACAAGAGCTGTCGGAACTGCGGAAAGAGGTGTCATTAATGCGGGAGGAGGTCGAGCGTTCCAGGGCCATGCGTGAGAGCCCTGCAGAAAAGAAAAAGGAGGACGACATGGCGAGGACAGTAATGGTGCAGGTGGGCACATTGCTGAACACGCGGCTGGCAGCGCTGGAGGACAGGCTCCTTCCGGCAAAGCCAGTTCGTCCTCCTCTGGCGGCGGATAGGAGGCGTCAGGCAGCTGTCCAAAGGGAAGAGGCAGAGAGGCCTCCCGTGACGACCCTGGCACCGCCTGCCAACCCAGGCCCGACGCAGAAGCAGGGCCCCAAGAAAGGCAAAGGCAAGAAGGGGGGAAAGAAAGCCCTCCAAGCCGCACCAGCGGAGCCTCGCCCTCTACCTCCCGCCCCAGCCGACGTAACCGAGGGCTGGAATGTGGTGGCTCGCAAGGGTAAGAAGAAGGCGGCAGTAGCCCAGGCCAAGCAGCCAACGCAGAAGGCGAGACCGAAGGCTGCTAAACAGCCGATTCTGCGTCCACCGCGATCGGCGGCGGTGACACTGACTCTGCAGCCGGCCGCAGTGAGCAAAGAGCTCACGTACCGCGACGTCATGTGTCGTATAAAGGAGGCGGTCAGGCTGGAGGAACTGGGCATTGCAGACCTGCGTCTCAGAGTCGCCTCTACTGGTGCCAGGGTTCTGGAGTTACCTGGTGCCGGTAGCGGCGAAAAGGCGGACGCACTAGCCCAGCGGCTACGCGGTGTGCTTGACGCCAATGACGTTTTGGTTGCAAGACCGGTGAAGTGTGCCGAGTTACGGGTCAGTGTCACGTGGCAGCAAAGTGCAGAAGTGCACACGACAGGAGCCAGCAGTGTTTCAGGTGCGGCCAGGTCGGGCACAAGCAACAACAGTGCTCGGCGGCACCTCACTGCCCGGTCTGCGAGGCAGCAGAACAGCCCGCAGACCATACGGTGGGCAGCGCTGCATGCGCCAACGCCAAAAAGAAAAGGGGCGGCAGGAGGGGAGGTAGGTCAGCGGACAAGCCAAATGCCCCAGCCGGTCAGGAGGAGGTGCAACACATGGAGGTCAAATAATGGATCTCCGTGTGTTGCAGGCGAACATAAACCACTGCGCCAGGGCTCAGGACTTATTGGTCCAGAGCCTGGCGCAGTGGTCTGTTCAAGTGGCGGTTGTTGCGGAGCCTTACAGCGTTCCCGACAGAGACAACTGGGTCGCCGACAACACCGGGGTGGTAGCACTGATCACCCAGGTCGCTGCGGGCTCTCCGCCTTTCTCACGAGTAGAGAAAGGTGCGGGATGCGTCGCGACACTTGTCGGTGACGTTGTTGTCGTCGGGGTCTACTTTTCCCCCAATCGAATTCTCGCGGAGTTCGAGGAGTTCCTCATTCGATTGGGGGAAATGGTAGAACGATATCGTCCCGCGGAAGTGTTGGTCGCGGGCGATCTCAACGCGAAGTCCAGCGTGTGGGGCTCCACAACGACGGATGCACGTGGTGAGACATTGTCGGAGTGGGTAATTGACACCGGTTTGTCTGTCCTCAACCAGGGGACGAAGAACACGTGTGTGCGAAGGCTGGGCGGATCCGTCATGGACGTTTCGTTCGCGAGTCCGGCCCTAGCGCGTCGTGTTCGGGGGGGTACAGAAGGCGCAGGAGGAGGAAGACCGTCTGTACCACGTCTATGTCGAGGCGAGAACGCGGCTGCAGGAGGAAATCGGTCGTGCGAGAGGCGAGTCGCACGACCAGATGATTGCGGGGATAGACCAAGACCCGTACGGCACACCTTACCGAATGGTGCTCGGTAGGTTACGGGCTTGGTCACCACCACTGACGCAGACACTCCAACCGGATGTCCTCCGAGGAGTTCTGTCGTCGCTATTCCCGCAGCGGGCCAACTTTACACCACCCAATATGGCCCGCCCTGCAGCGCGTGAAGAGGAGGAAGACAATGTCGCACCACCGGTGGAGGAGGAGGAGCTCGAGGAGGCTGTACGCCGATCTCGGCTCAAGAGCACTGCCCCGGGCTTGGATGGCATCCCCGGCCGGGCGCTAACTCTGGCCCTGAACACCCTGGGGCCCAGAGTGCGAGGACTATTCTCTGCCTGTCTGGCTCAAGCCATAATTCCACAGCGGTGGAAGACAGGCAGGTTAGTCCTCATCAAGAAGGAGGGTCGCCCGGCGGATTCAGCCTCCGCCTACAGGCCCATCGTGCTCTTGAGCGAGATCGCCAAGCTCTTCGAGCGTGTTGTAGCCAGGCGGCTGCAACACCACCTGGAGGGGACAGGTCCGGACCTCTCGGACCAACAGTATGGCTTCCGCAGGGGGCGTTCGACGGTGGATGCCATACTGGAGGTGAAGTCCCATGCGCAGGATGCGGTGGCCCGGGGCGAAGGAGTTTTGGCGGTGTCCTTGGACATCGCCAACGCCTTCAACTCCCTGCCCTGGCCCTGCATTAAAGAGGCACTCATATATCACCGAGTGCCTCCATACCTGCGCCGCGTCATCGGGGCTTACCTGTCCGGGAGGTCTGTGATCTTTCCGGCTCCAGGAGGAGGATGGCAGGAGTTTGGAGTGTCGGCCGGTGTTCCACAAGGATCGGTGCTGGGTCCGATCCTCTGGAACATCGGGTACGACTGGGTGCTGCGGGGTGGCACCATGGCTGGGATCAAGGTCCTCTGCTACGCCGATGATACGCTGGTCTTGGCGCAGCAGAGGACCTACCGGGAGGCGGCGGTCTTAGCGACGGCCGGGGTGGCCGAAGTCGTCGGCCGCATTAGGCGGCTAGGGCTGGAAGTCGCCCTAAACAAGTCCGAGGCATTATACTTCCATGCTCCTCGAAAGGGCCCACCACCAGATGCCCATATCATCGTCGGTGGCGTCAATATCGACGTCAGCAGGAGCATGAAGTACCTCGGACTTGTTCTGGACGGCAGGTGGAGTTTTCGGGGCCACTTCACATCTTTGGCCCCGAAACTGTTGAAGACGGCGGCGGCCTTGGCGCGCCTTTTGCCCAACGTGGGTGGGCCGAGCGCCTCGAGCCGTCGTCTGTACACCGGAGTGGTCAGGTCGATGGCCCTCTACGGTGCTCCCGTATGGGCGGACGCCCTGGATCGGCACAACATCACCCTGCTGCGACGTGCGCAGAGGGTGATGGCCATCCGGGCGATACGGGGGTATCGGACCATCTCCGGTGAGGTGGCGTGCGTGCTGGCTGGAGTCATGCCGTGGGACCTAGACGCGCTTTCTCTGGCGTCGGTATATTGCCGGCGTCGGGGCCTAGCGTCTAGGGATCCGGCTAGCCAAGCACGCGCCGAGGAGGAGCGGGAAGCCGCTATGGAAGCGGGAATCCCGGCTGGCGACACCATCTGCCGGCCGGTTGACGATCGAGGCTGTTCATCCAGTGTTCCGCCAGTGGTTAGCGCGGCGTCACGGCGTCCTAACCTTCCGCACGACACAGGTACTCACGGGGCATGGCTGCTTCGGGGGTTACCTGTGTCGGATCGCCGGGAGGGAGCCCGACGCTCGCTGCCACCACTGCGACGACTGCCTCGATGAGACGGCCCAGCACACGTTGGAGGTGTGCACAGCCTGGGCGTCTCAACGTCGCGCTCTGCGCGACGTCGTAGGGGACGACCTCTCCCTGCCGGCCGTGGTCAAGGCCATGGCCGGCAGCGAGACGTCGTGGGATGCGGTTTCCTCCTTCTGCGAGGCAGTGGTGCTCGAGAAGGAGGCGGCGGAGCGGGCGAGGGAGGCTTCGGCCGTACTCGCCATCCGCCGCAAGAGACCGGGTCGCCGGAGGGCGGCACACGATCGCCGCCTTCCGCCCTAACGAGCCAGAGGGCGGTCAGCTTGGGGAAGCTGGCCGCCTACTAACCTGGCCCGAGTAGTCGCGCGCAGGTTGCTCCCGCGCGCTACTCCGAGCAGGCCGTCGAGGGTGCCCACCACCCTTGACTCCGCGACGTGCCTTGCAGGCTCCCGCCGCCGCGTTTCGCGGACGACTATTGTCCCCGCGTCTCGCGGCCAGTGGCGGTCGAGGAGGAGCACCGTGAGGTTTTAGTGGGTATTCGGACGGCCTACCATCTGCCGGTCCGCGAGCCCCACATAACCGCTCGAGTCCCCACTCGGGCTGGTATCCGTAAAGGGATTTCCTCACGAAAAAAAAAAAAAAAAAAAAAAAAAAAAGGGCGGAGGAAACATAGGCTACTACTACTACTGTTTAGATATTCAGTTCGCGTACTTGAACTACTTAATGGCGGAAGTCAACGCTGCACTTTGCCTTGTAACAAAATAAAGGAAACAAGTCGAAACCACAACTATAGTGTGTACACTCAGATGTTATGCCGCTGCGCCACGATGGCCTCAATAAATATTTTTGTTATATTTTTATTCAATATGTAAGTAAACGAATATAAGAAATAACTTACACCCGGATTAGGCTTGACAATAGGTCTCAATCCCTGTAAAGTGAACACAGTTAAAAAACAATGCCTAAGTATTTAAAAAAAATTAATATTTATAGATATACCTACATACAAATATAAAGTATATAATAAAACACATTCTCAGGTCTTTTTCTCTTTTTCAAGGCAAGCTGCGTTCTCCGTATTTTTACTATCCACCGCACTTATCCAAACGTATGAGGCCTTTGTAACATTTCTATTTTCTAATTTTGATACCAAAACCAGAGGTTAAATCTAATATTTTATTATTAAGTTCAATTTCAAGTTTCTCTTTCAGTACTCCACTACATACCGCAAAATTTAATTAAGTACTTCATTTTAACGACGTACTAAAAATTCTGTATATAATTATTAAAATATATTTTAAAAAAGCCGAAATGTAAAACTTTTTGAGAATGAGATTTCCACAACACTGCCCGACAACACATAGCTACCAGCGTCAGTTAGTATCGGAGCAATTTTACTTATTTTTAGTAATTAAATACAGGTTTTTTAGCTACTTGCTGTATCCCGCGCATAGTAAGGTAGGCAGAGGGAACCTGGGAATCTAGTGTTAAGATCTAACTCTGTAGCCCCTTAAAACACTTCCATTCTCCACTCTCCGCCGAATTCTTAAGCCATTGCTTGTTAATTGCCGGAACTCAACGCCACGCTTTGTCTCGTTACCAGAGCAAAGAAATAGCAAGATTAAATATGTTATTCCACTCAGTGGAAATCGAATAATTCCAATATTTAAAACTAAATCAAAAAGGTACTGAATCAAAAAGATGTTAATTAGTAATAGTGGTAAGTTTAAAGAGAGTAAATAACCAAAGTCGGATTAAAGTTAAAGGTTTCAAATTGAAAAGCGTCATATTGCATTATACGAATTTTGTTGACACTCGCTAAGTTAATTTAAAGTAGTGTAGACATTTTCTACGTGTATTTTTAGTATTAAAGCTAGTATAAATTTGATTTATAAATGTAATTTTACTTAGAAAAGTTGTAGAACATTTTATTAAATAAAGTTCAAAAAGTGACCACAATATAAAATAAATATATTTTATTTTGTTTTTACATTTAAATCTTACAGTTAAAAGAAATCTTAAACCACTGTAGGAATAAAATATATTATATAATATAGGTATGTATGTATACTCACCGCATTTTTCAATCTCATTAGGGTTGGTTGTTCTGGAGGTGACTATCAAATAGACAAACTATGAAATGACCGCTTGTTAATAGAAATCTATATAGATATAAGTACTTATTGATTTTTTATCATCTTCACGCTCTATCCCTCACACAATAGGGTAGGCAGAGGGAACCAAGAGCCTAAGACTTCATTCTACACTTTCCGCCGAATTTTCCGAGGCATTGGCGGAACTCAACGCTGGTGTATTGTCTTGGTGCCAGAGCGAAGAAATGAAAATATTAATAAATAATAATTCGTTTCTCCACTCGGGAAATTGAATTGAAGCCACAACAGTCGTGTTACAGTTACACCCTCGTGCCCCTGCGCCACGATGGCATCATACGTGAAGAAAAAACTTTATAGGTACCGCTTTTTACCAAAATTGTACTAACGGATCAGTATGTAGTTTATAAAAAAAGAGAGCATACTATTTAAAAAAAAGATATTAAAAATACCTGAAATTAATAAATAAATATGACACACAACCATATGTTTAGCAATATAAATATTATATAAACTGGCTAGCTAATGCTAACTAGCAACATGTATGTTGCTATGGCAACGAGTATCGTATACGTCAATTGATTCTATAGTTATTTTAAAAATATAATAAGCTATTTATAGGCAATTTATTTATTTGCTATAATCGGATTCCTATATTAATTCACAATAAGAATCTAGTGTTAGAACACTCCGTCTCTGCTCTCTTTCCCAATTCAAGATATTACAAATGAGTGGCAGCACTCAACGCCGCACTTTATTTTATCAGAGCGAGTAATGACAAAAATTTATCCACCGAGTGGAAAATGAACTCCATAATCGATAAAACTACTAAGTATATATGGCTTTATTTCAAAATGACTATACTAAAATTATATTACATTTATGAAATTCTATAATAATTGAATAAAAAATATTGAAGTTAGGTTATTAGGTCAACTCCTGATTAAAGAAACTTTCATCACAATTATTCCAACATTTTTACATATACATTTTATTATTATAAATAAATGTAAAAACGTATTAATTTCCATATCAGAAAATGTCAAATAGAAAATCTGTATAATGGCGGCCTACTTTTATAAAATAAAAGCCAAAAAATGTTAAAGTAAACTAATTATACCTTTTTCAGGCTTCGTGACCATTGCTGAAAAAAAAAACACTGAGTAAGTGCGAAAATTAGATACTTCTAAAATAAAATTATGCTACAAAGAGGCAAAATAAAAATATTTCTAAATCAAATATAAGAATCTTGTATACTTATCTGAACTATTTACATAATTTTGTTTAAAGAATAATGAATGAGCTTACAATAACTTTCCGGAGGTCGTCATGCCACTGGAACATCAAGAAATGTTTTTTTTTAGTTTCAAATTTACATTACATTTATGTCGTACAATTTTGTAAATATTTCATCCTTGAAACTTGCACTTTAATAATAATTGGTCGACTAAATAAATGAAACTTGTATTTTAAAAAATATTCATTTAGTTTTGAAGGTTCTGTACCTCAAAAGAAGAGAACGGAACCCTTATAGTATCACTTTGTCGGTCTGTAAAACGCTTTTATAATATTGATAAACTAGGAAACTAGGAATCCTCTGTCTGTCCTACAATGTGAAAAAACGTACCGAAACGAAATGTACGAACCCGAAAAAAAGTTTATCTCGCAATTAAAATTTTTCGATTCTGATCATCTATCCATGAATATCTTAAATTGTGTCCAAAATGCGTCATAGTTTTCCCTTCATACATATTATAGTATAAATTATATAATAAAGCGAAAGAGTCTGTTTGTTTGTTTAAACGCTAAGATCTCTGGAACTACTGTTCGGATGTATTTTTTTGTTTTGTATGAAAGCTACGTTCCTCTGGGATGCTATTAGTTAGCCTTTATTAATGAAAAGTATTACTTTAACCGCGTGCGCTGCAGAAATAGTTACATAAATGTAAGTACATTGTACTACAAAAATCTTAATTTTCATTAGTCCTAAAATAAAATCTGCGACACCGTATATCTATGTTTTATAAATAAGTCACAATAAGGCATTTAGTGATAAAAAATAATAGGAAATTGCAAGGTGATATTTAACCGTTTTTTATTCTACAAAGATATCAAAAACTTACGAGCGAAAGTTATTCCCTCATCAATATTTTTTTAATGATTTGATTTGTTAATGAACCTTTGGCTTTTATAGCATGCAATTTGGACGTATTCTTAAAACCGGTAGTATTAAAACCGTTATAACTATAAGATATATATTTCACATAAAACCCTTCCCTTTTCCCCTAAATTGTTAACGCCTAAGGACAGTTCAAAGTTTAGATTAGCAAATTTGTAACAATACAAATAAATACTACAATCGTGAAGAAAAAATATTATTTTTAGATTCACGCTGTATCTCACATAGCAGGGTGGGCAGAGGGAACCTAGGAATCTAGAGTTAAAACATCACGTCATGTTAAATTACTGTTACTGTAAAATAAATATACCTACTAATTTATATTGATTATTTTTTTCACAAAAATGAAGACTTTGTTTGCTTTACGCTTCTTGACAAGAAGAAGAAAGGATGAAGGCAGAAGGTGAAGGATGCTAACGTTATGACAACTCTGTTTTCAACATTTTTACTTAATTACAGAGATTGCGTTGCGATTGACAATAAGTGAAATATAATTTAACCTCCAGATTAAGATCAAATTGTTAAGCTTCACTAAGCACGACTGTTGTGGGTTTGATTCTCACTCGGGGGAATTAATTATTTTCATTTCCTAGTTCTGGTAATAAGCAAAAACACACTTTGTTGAGTTCCACAAAAAATGCCTCTAAAATTAGGTAGAAGACTTTACTTACATCGTGATCGGGATCATTTTCAGCTTTTTCCTAAAAAATATTTTTGTAAACATAATTTTTTTCTCATAAATTAGCTCGCGTATTAATTAAGGAAACAACCCTAGCGCAGTGGCACAGTCTCTGATTGTAAACTCCAATTGGAGGTTCAATTTCCACTCAGAGAAATCACAGCATTGAATACAGCACGAAAAGTCTTGAAAAATTCACCGTAGAGAGAGGGGAACACAGTGTCTTAACAATAACTTCCATCTGCCTACCACCCTCTCATAGAGAGACAGCGTGAAACAAAAAAAAACTGAAAAGATCTTCAAGATCTTATTATATTTAGATCTTCTAAAACCGTTTAGATGAAGATAAAGATAAAACAAAATATAATAAATACTTCACTTTTAAATCCGCTGCAAATTTCTTGAATTCCTCCCACTGGAATGATAAAATTAACTTTTTATACTCCGAAGAGTAGAAGTAAATGTAATAAACAACAGTCTATCACTAACCTTGTCAGCCCGGCTGATTCTATCGTCCTAGAGAAATGAAATTATTAAATTATTCTTTAATATTATAAATGCATGCAATAGTTAGTTTGTTTGTTACGCTATTACGCGTGAACTGTTCAAACTATCATCACGATATTTGTACATATATTTAAAAAATACGATCATACAAAACCTTGCACACTTAGAATACTATAGATTCTATATTTTTTTCTTTTCTTCTTTAGCTTCACAATGGGATACATTGATACATTGTTACACAGGGTACTCTCCATGAGTAAACATAGTGTTAAGATATTCCGTCCCATTAAGATATTTCTCCCCTTTCTACCAAATTCTGGCTATGCGTATTAAGTGGCGAAGCTCGACGCAGCGCTTTGCCTTTTTCCCAAAGGGGAGAAATCGAAAATAAATCAGCTTCACAGTGTATCCCGCACACAGCAGACAGTAGTAGTGTGCAGACAGAGGGAACCTAGTATTAAGACACTCCGATCCCCACTTTCCGCCGAATTTTTGGAGGCATTGTTTGGCTAGTGGCGGAACTCAACACCGCGCTTGGCCTCGACACCACATCGAAGAAATGGATATATAAATTTAAATAAATAATTATTACATTTTCTCGAGTGGGGATTGAACCAACAACCAATGGCGTTTAGTGACAGTTTGTGCGATTGTAAACGCCACCTGCGACGGTATAGTTTTTCTTACAGTAGCGAATCTTTATAAGTTTGAGAAAAAAAGGATACTGACTATAAACAAAGTAGAAAGTTCAATTCTCACTTATGGGAATGAATTATGCTAGATCCCCGTAGCAAGATCAAACGTTGACTTCCGTCACTAAATGTGTCAGAACAGAGTGTCTTAACACCAAGTTAAAACTGGAAACCAATAAAAGATGAAAAAGGCTTACCACATAATCAAATTCATCGTAGAGATCTTTGTATTTATCTGCATCATCGAAAGAGCTGCGCTGTAAAATAACATGTAAATATAACACAGCTGGTCACATTTGTGAAATCTACTTAATTAAAATATCTCTAGATACGACCATGGCCATTTTTGTCGGTGCACTTCGAGTATTTCCAAGAGGTGCAGGTTCGAAGCCACCAATGTTCAAATTTTTAAACATTTTTTAAAAATATTCTTATATACTTTGTATGGAAAAACACTTTTAATGCTTAAAATATACTGATATATGCATGATAAAGCGTGTAGCTGATAAGAAAGAGAGAACAGAGATATGTGAAAGAGCAGAAAATATAAAAGAAAAAGAAAAAAAACGTCTTTATCGTTTTATATTCTCTATAAAACGTAGCATCGAAGCTTTATTTTGTCACTTCTCATTACTTTGATATACGTGTATGGATCGTTACTTAAGTTACCGTACACCTGTCTGTGAGTGAATAAGTTACAGTGGAAGTGCTTTAGTCGTTAACCATATACATATGTATTAGAATACGTACTCGTATGTATGCAGCTTTCACAATTGACTTTGCTAAAAAAGATTTTATTATTTTTATCTTGTTATCTTGCAGATTAGGCAGTGAATAGGTTATTTTTGACAAAATTTATATTCCAATTCGAGAAATATAAATATTTTCTTTATGATAAGAATATTTTCGTCCTAAAATACTTTTAAAGAGCATTAAACTTCTCCTTTACAAGACTTTGCTAAGAGCAATATCGCTATATGCTAAGACCGATATAGACATTTGGGTGCTGAGTGGCAAGGACGAGAACTCATTACTTGATTTTAAACGCAAGATGAAAATCGAATCAGCTTCACGCAGTATCTCGTATATAGAAGGGTTAGAGAGAACCTAGTGTTAAGACACTCCGTTCCCTACTTTCTGACATGACACGTATAGAGTGGCAGAACATAATAATTCATTCCCCCGAGTGGAAATGGACCCACAACCGTCGCGTTACAGTCACACTCTTGTGCCCCTGCGCCACGACGGCCTTATCGCAAGATTCTCTGACACATTTGCACCGTGCTGGAAAATGAGCGATAGTCGGTATAACCACCAGCTCTATCACATGTATCAGCATCACCTGATGGACGGAGAAACCGAAGCAAGCCAAATCTTCGATGGACTGATGGGGTTGAACAAGATCTAAAAACTGTGGGCATCATAAATTGGAAGGAAGGCCACGAATAGAAGAAATTTGAAAAATATTCTGGACCAGACCAAGGCTCATCTGCGGCTGTAGTGCCTTGGATGATGGTTCTGCTGGAGACAAAGCACGGGCTTAGGTTTCGCCACTCAACTCAATTAAACGACTTAAATTAAAATCATCCAGATGCTATATACCGTCCATAAGCTACAACGCTATAAGCTTATAATTTGCTTTGTAATTTAAGCCCTATCGATAGATATTGGCTTATCATGAAGGTAACCTAATTATATCTAAACACAATTACGCGTCTAACCGGCTGCTATTATCGTGCTATACTATATTACTATACATTTAATAAATAAGTTTTGATCTTGTAAATTTAATTTAATACGAATTTCTTGAATAAAGAATAAAATATTGTCGTCAACGCTTTGTCAACCAGAAAAAAATTTAATACCAGTAAGGATCGAACCCACAACCATCGCATTTGTACAATTTTTTTAACTTACTTTCAACTTATATTAATATTCCTTTAAATTAAACAGATTCTTATGATTTTTTCATTTCACCGCTCTTGTAGAATGAAACGCGGCGTTAACTTCCGCCACTCAACACAACGACTCGAATTCGAACAGGGAGTTGAGACAGAAGTGTTAAAATCGCAGCGCAAAAAAAGTTTTACGCTTTTAGGCTTACATACAGTTTTTTCTGCCTACACTAGCATACATATACGAAATACAGCGTTGTAAATCTAAAATTCCTTTGACTCCAACACCAATATTTAATATACTTTTTTACCTTCACGCTGTATCCCACACACACGTAGTAGTGTGGCCAGAGGGAACATGGGAACCTAGTGTTAAGAGATTTATATACTTGTATATTTCTGCTAGAACAAAATACAATAATAATAAAATATATTTGATACCAGTATCATAAATAAAGATGCATCACTTATCTATGATTATTCATCATAGAGATACATTTTTAATATATTTTTCCTTATTATTTATCGCTATCGTGCAATGTATATTTTTAATTACTTAGTTTTACAACAGTTCCTATTTACAACCTTGAGAGAATGATCAAATGAAAATAAGTAAGAGTTGTGTGCGACTTTAAATATTCTAAGTGATGGAGGTAAGTGTGACCCCAGTGACGCTTGACTACATCTAAATAATTAACGTGATGTAATGTAAAATATCCATTTTTTTTTCTTTCACGCTGTATTCCATACATAGCAGGGTAGGCAGAGGGAACCTGGGAACCTAGTGTTAAGACCCAAGTTACCAGAGTAAATATATATAATTAAATATTCTATTTGCTCGAATGGAAATCGATTCCACAACCTGTCGCTTTTACAATCCCTGGCTTGTGCCCTAGCGTCACAACTGGCCTCAATGATTTTTTTAGTAATTCTAACTAAAAGAAACAAACTCCTCAGCTGTATAATATTATTAGTATAGTAGATAAACATATGTATATTTATATTGTACAATTTTCTATAGAGTATAACAGAAAATTTTATCGCATGCCACTCGAGGCAATACACTCAATTAGGGGTAAAATTAATCACGATCGCGGCGATTCGTGTCAAACAATTGAAGCCATAATTGCCCCCTGAGCCGCGATACCGATGATATATTACCCACATAAACTTATTTATTTATTTTTTATTTTATTATACAAAAACACTTTTTTTATATTTATATATAATATATAGAAATATAAGTTACTAGCTTGAGGCCGTCGTGGCGCAGGGGCACTAGCGTGTGACTGCAACGACGGTTGTGGGTTAATGAATTATATTTTTTTTTATTTCTTTGCTCTTGTTGTACTAAAGCAAAAGTGCGGCATTGAGTTCCGCCACTTAACACGCAATGCTTCGAAAATTCGGCGGAAAGTAGGGAACGCAGTGTCTTAACACTAGGTTCCCACTGCCTGTTTTGTCCAATGCGGAAAACAATGTGAAGCTCGGTTTTGCCGGCGGTTTTGCCCGCTTATTCAAGTAAAATGAAAATAACGGATTCCCATTACGCATGACATATTAAAAAAAATGTGGGTTGGGTATTGAAATATAGTTATGTCGATAACTGACTTACCAAACACAAAAAGTCCCAATGTTTAGTAGTTTATGATGGACTAATGAACTTTAGTACATAGGTACATACAACTTCTTTCTCTGTTCTTCCTCCAAATAATATAACAGTCATTGATTTTCAAGAATTTAAAATCGAAACGCAGTTAAAGGTCATGGCTGTGCATTTTATATAAATGAATGCTTTGTACATAATTAATCTCGCACACAGCAGGGTAAGAAAAGGGAACCTGGGAGCCTAATATTAACACACTTCCGATTCCCACTTTCCATTGAATTCTCGAAGCAGTCCGAGTCGATACATAAGTATAATAAATTTAAATAAACATAAGTATATAAATAATAATAATTGATAATCAAAATATTGTTCATTTAAAAAAATCTCACTTTATTATAACGTTCTTCATTCATACGTCCAGTTAGTTTAGGATGTTCCCAAGGACTTCTGTATCCATGATTCTGAAATAAAATAAAATTAATAAACATTACATTGAAACCAGCCATGGCACATCGACACTAGCGTGCGACTGTAAAGTATAGTAAATATTCATTTTTATTCATGAATTTTTGAAAAAAAAACTTTGATACATCTTCGCCAACTTCTCTTTGGCAAAAAGGTAACGTAAGGTTAAAATAAACAAATTAATATTGAATTATAATTCCAATCACACTAAGATTCTCGCATTCCTTCCTAATTGGTAGCTTTCTGTAAGACTGACACTACTGACATTTCTATGTAACTTAACAAATCAAAAGTTCTTATAATTATAATTGAATAGAAAATATTTAAATTTTGTATAAAATTTTGAAGTATTATTAATTATTATAATTTACCTGCTCATTTAGCGAGTGGGGAAATTCAGAATATCTTTGTCCTAAAACACTACATGGAAACAATAAGAGAAGACCGACGAACATATTGCTCTGCGATAGAAAACTGATAACGCTATCCGTCAATGGAACTAATTTCTAATTACCGTTCAAATTATCCGATAAAGGTCTCAGCATAGTGCTTCAATATTAAATATAGTAACGTATTTATTTTAGTTTCACACTGTATGCCACATATAGCAGGCAGAAGGAACCTGAGAATGGATACCAGAGAAATAATTCATTCAGAACCCACAACCGTCGCGTTTACAGTCACACGCTACTGCCACTGTGCCACGACCGCCTCCAACTTCTTAATTGAACAGGTATTACATTAAGCGAAAGTATTGTATTGAGCTGTAAGTAGTTAAGCGTATAGATATACAAACAAATTTACTATCGATGGGAACGGGAGAGCCTCAAATCTAGGTTCCCTCTGGCTACACTTCTATATGCGAGATACAGCGTGAAGCCCAAAAAATTTTTTTATTAATTACTGACAACAGTCAGACTAAATTATACGATTGTTATGACTTGTCTCCAGATATTTAAAACAAGTTAGGTAAACGCCAATTCGAATTAATGTAGCGAGTCGTATTTTTCCCAAGTTGGTCCATCTATAATAGAAAGGAACATGAATATATAAGATAAAATATATCTCTGAGTAAGCCGCAAACCATTTACAGTGATTTATTGACAGTAGCACTTACCTTGCGTTCCCAGATACCATACAAAAGTTTGCTTTGTTTACTACTTAGCGCACGTCAACAACGATTTTCGACTTGAGAAGCTTTGCAATCTTATAAGGGACGATCTATATTTTTTCGCATCAAGAGATTAAGCGGAAAAGTAAGAATTTGATGAAAGGAAAGAAAATTACTATTCTGGATTTTTACACATTTTAAGGTTATACATTTTGAGTTAAGGAACTACGCTTTCTGAAAACAGATCTTTGAAAGATATGGAATAAAAGAACTTCAGATTGGACAGCTTTTAACTCTACACGCGGTAGGTTCAGTCCAGTACAGATTCTTTTTAGTTACACGCTATATGCTGCACATAGCACGGTAGAAAGGAAACAGGGGAACCTAGAACCCACAATCTGTCATGTTTATAGTCGTACGCTTGTGCCTCTGTGCCACGACCAGCCTCTATGGGAATGGAACTTAAACTTAAATCCATTCATGGTAAACAAGGTGCTGTTTCAAGGTCGTCGACTCAACGCACATGTCTGGAAATTTTAAATTCGATCCCACAACTATCGATGATATAGTAATATCAAAATGATAAAACCTTAAAGTTATAAAATAATTCTATATTAATCTAATTTAATACTTTGTCGATAAATGTATGAAGACCCCGAGTCAAAAGAAAATTTATATGCAGACATTGTTTTTTACTTCGCACGTGTCCCTTTCTAGGTTGGCAACTATAGTAAAAAAAAAAGTTTCGATTTCACGACATAAATATGGGCATTTTGGGTTGAGTAAAGAACTAAGTCATCGATCATTCTTATCTACATTTGATAAATCCAAGAAATGACGCAGTCGTGGTGCAGTGGATTGAAATATTTTCATTTCCTCGCTCTAGTAAAAAGACAAAGTGCGGTGTCACTACTCAACACCACTGAACACGCAATGTCTCGGAAATTGCGGCAACAGTGTCTTAATTCTATGTTCTCTCTGCTTACGTTGCTATAAGCAGACATACAGCGTAAAGCTAAAAAAAATATTTTAAACATTTTTATAACTTGGCACGCAATGTTTCCAAAAATAAATGAATAAATTATCATATCATCAATATCATCATCAATATATATCATATCAATATCATCATCAATATATACTCAATATTAATATATTGAGGCCGGTCGTGGCGCAGCGGCACGAGGTGTGACTGCAAAACCGACTGGTTGTGGGTTCGATCCCCACTCGAGGAGATGAAATATTTACTTAAATTTATATTTCCATTTCTTCGCTCTGGTGTCCAGGTTAAGCGCGGCATTGAGTTCTGCCACTCAACACGCAATGCCTCCAGAATCCGGCAGAAAGTGGGGAACGGATTGTCTTAACACTAGGTTCCCTCTGCCTACCCTGCTGTGTGCTGGACACAGCGTGAAATATATAAAATAATAAAAAAAATCAATATATAAAAAAAAGCCATATAAAAAATTCCCTTTTCGTTCGAAAACAGAGGAAAAGTGGAAAAAAGTAAGTAATTAAAAGGAAACCAATACTTTTGATATTTTGGATTTAAGTATTTAATTAATAAAAAATAAGCATCTAAAACAGAGTACCGTCTCAATTTAGTCAGTTTCAACAGTGTTTTTCATTAACACTAATTAATAATGCACTAAACTCCTTCTGGCTATAAACTAAGAAAATGTATGAAGATAAAACTCGTATGAAACAACGTGGTTATCTTGAAACTTAAGTAATATACCTGAGCAAAAAGCTTAGTTGGAGCTAGCTTAATGTTTCTACAACTTAATACCTATATCATTTTACTTTGCCTTAGTTATACCTATATTTTACTGAGCAAACAGCTTTATCCCTTTTTTTTATTAAAGGGGAAACAGAGGGAACCTAACCTAATTAAGCAGTAAACTCGACAACGGAGTATGACACTATGTAGAGCGAATGAATTTAAAAATACCAATGAAAATTACGATAATGTTATCCAAGATATTGAAATGTTCATATTAGACTAGCAACCCGCTCGCGGCTTCACCCGCTTAAACTATTTGTTATATTATAATCAAAATATACAAAATCTTTACATAAATTTTAGGCTGTGTTATTCTGATGTATAAGTTTTATATATTTTTTTATATATTAGCAAATCTATGTTTATATAAATTACCGTTTCACGATTGTTCACAGCCACTTTATTTTGCATGCTCTGTTTACCTTTAAGTGGTTGTACATTCATTGTTTTTAGTTTTTAAGTTAGATTTACTTGAAATGAAATAATGTATGAGCCGTTGGTAAACTTAATAAAATAAAAGTTATTTTACTGTAAAGTTTCATTTAAATATCCATCCTCATAACCTTTAAATTTATAAAACTAGTAGGATAAATAATCGCGAAGTTCAAGTGGATGAAGCCGCGGGCGAGTCGCTAGTATGGATGTATACAACAAATAATAGGTACTAAAGCGTTTTGTACTTACTAAGCACTTGCAAGAGTCTAATCTAAGACGCTGCGGCCTCAGCACGTTCCACTGAACTTTAGCCCGAGTTTAAACGAGCTCTTATGTCTGTCTCAATGTAAAGCATAATATAATTATATTGTTTAATATATTTTTAATCTATTTAAAGAACCAGAACATAAACAACCAATATAGATTTTAAAGTACATGCCTCAAGAAAAAAAACATGAATTAAAAAAATCTTGATAATTTAGTTGACTGTTCATTTTCTCGCTCTGGTAATGAGGCAAAACGTAGCGTTGAATTCCGCCACTCAACATGCAATGCCTCGAGAATTCTGAGGAAAGTGGGGAAGGAAATGTCTTAAGACTTAATTCCCAGGTTCCCTCTAGGTCTAGATAATACAACATATTTTATTTGACAATACAAATTATTTTTAGTCGTGACATCTAGCGAAAACTCATGGTACTATAATGAATACCGTTCTAGGATACTAATTAGTTTTAAATAAATATACCGAGATGGCGTTTTTCGTTAAAAATATGTTAAATAAGTTAAATAAAAGTATGAAACTAACCTTAACCAAAACAAGAAATTTAAAAAATCTATCTACTGTAAAAATAAACAGCAAATACTCTCATAAAAATTAACAGTAGATCGAAAATGTATGAAAATTTACAATAGCGCGTAAATGTTCAGCGTATGCCCGTGGGGTCAGTTATTCTGGAACCAAGCTTCCGCAACTTACGGCTCGAAGGCTAGGTCATTTTGAATCACTGATATTTCCTAAACTATTTATTATTATAATAATGTACAGTAAACCATAAATTCAATCTAAATGACATGCTAAAGGTGACTATTATATTTATTTTGATAACAATGAATACCAAATTATAGAAAATACATTAACAACAAAATTTAAATTAAATATATTAAAATCGTTACTGTGCCCTTTAGAGATGAACATATACCACCAAGGACTTTTTGATAGATTTTTTAGAAAACAATATTTTGGTAGAATTGTTCCTGTCTCCATGTTTGAATATTGTGCATTTATAGAAAAATTGTTACTACAGTTCAAACTCAAACTATACACTTGTAACATACTTTGTTATTTAGATATCTGATAAATATACATTATTTAATCTTTTTAATAAAAAAAAAATGGGAATTAAGATTAAATAATTAAATAAAAGAAACAATTATTATTATTTACATATACTATAATTAGTTTCACACTGATAAATAATTAAATTTGTAACAAGCTAAACAGATTTAGTTATATTATGTTTGACATTAATATAATTGACAGTTAAAATTTAAATCCTATTACTATTATTATACTTTTTTTATTTTTGTACACTGTATTATAAAGTACTGTATGTATAGCAGGGTAAGCAAAAGCAACAAACTGCTCAGTTTTTGAGACATTGTAATAAATGGTGAATTTTATATCACATTGTCTTGTTTCCAGATCAAGAAAATGAAAATAATATTCCCTCAAGTGGGAATAGAACCCACAACTATCATCAGCCTCTGTTATTATTATAATATATATCACAGAATAATTTATGATCCTGCCTCAATTTTATCTTCACTAAATTGAGAAGATATCCATGTAAGTGCCCATTTGAGGTTAGTCAGCATATATTTTAGAGCTTTGGTCCAATGTTCTTCAGAGTTAAACTGAATTTTTATAGAATATGCATGTGGTGGTGACGCAGTATCCTCTATTTTTCCCTTATCAATCCTGTATGGGAGACAAAAACCTGTATTCCCCTTTTCTACTTGCTCTTTAAATTGTTGTAGGCAGTCTAAAAATGCAACCATTGCTGCATCAAATTTAGTGTCCCAGAGGAAACGAAATCCTCCAGACCCATATAATGGTAAAACTTTTTGATCTTCTAGTACTTCTATATAAGAATGATTGCCATAAGGCACTAATCTGTACCTTTTGAAGCTAAAATTTATTTTTCTAGCCAAAGATGAGAGTAATAAGACTGTTTGACCCCATGCCGCGTTAATCTCCGACCAATCAACTGGAGCTGTAGGCAGTCTACCAAGCCTAAAGTTATTGATAATACCAAATTGGCCAGAATCAGATATATGAAATGTTGCTTTAAATATATTTGTTTTCTTTAGTTTTTCTAGCTGTGCAGTTGTGTATGAAAGCTGACATTCATAGAATTTCATTTGGTCCTCAGTTGTCATTAGGTCTTTACGATACCTTGTATATTCCCGCCAATAAATATCCTGTTCTATTTCCAATCTTTCTTTTTCCTTTTCTTGTATTTCAATTTCATCTTTCATAGCCTTTTCTTCTTTTTGTAAAGCTGATAACTCTTGCAAGAGTCTACTTTGTTCCTGTTTCCAATCTTCCAATTCTTTTTCCAGCCCTTCTAAATTTAAATCCTCTTTATCATCTTCTAATTTTTTTAAATAATCATTATAATCTTTCCATTCGGCTTCAGTAAGTCTTAGCTGGTTGTCCATTAATTCTAAGAGAGTGTCTGTACATTCATCGCATAATGGATGATCAACATCGGAATTATTTGATAAAAGGTCAAATAATGTAGCTTTGACATGCAATTGATGACCTAACGATGTGGTCTCCCATCCATCTGAGATAACCATAAAACCATTCGCCCCATTTCCTGACTCTGACATACGGAATGGTGGAACGTAATGCTCCAAACTAGACGATTGTAAGTCCAAATCTGCTTCATTATTTCTACGAATCTGCAGTGTCAGATCAGCTATGGTGTGTTCTCCAAGATTATTTAAAGATTCATCTAATTTCAAAGGTTGCAAACATCTCTGGCAAGAAAAGTTAACAAAAGATTTCGAATCACTCATGGTTTTTTGTACTAAGCACGCAATAATTTTCACTATGTCGTTCACAAATCAATAAATAAAATACTGTTTATTATTTAGATAATTTTTTAACTGTACTTTGTAATGCGTATCTGATTATATTAATTAAATTACATCATTTTTAAATGGGAAACCTAACAAAGAACTTCTTAAGCAATATTTTCATGAATCAAATTTGACGTTTATGTAAGAATGACGTTTGATGAGTGTTACTGCTATAATAAATTTGTTACCTTATTTTTTTAATGACGGGTATGGAGGTTGTGCTATCCTTATCCAGCACTCCTCTCCTTATTCCCTTATCCCTCTTCCTCCTCACAGCCAACAGATTAATGCTGTTGCTGTGAGGGCTTTCAATATCTCTTTCCTGTCCGTTTACATCCCTCATCCTTCTTCCTCTCTTTTCCTTGAGCTTAAGTCTATTATCTCTTCACTCCCTAGTCCTGTGTTGGTCCTGGGGGACTTTAACACCCATCACTCTTTGTGGGGGTGTTATTACTGTGATGGATTTTCTCCCTCGTTGGTAGACATGATTGATGATGTATCTCTTTGCATTCTCAATGATGGCTCACCGACTCGTAGGGTTAATCCAAATCAGAATCCTAGGACTGCTGTTGACCTTTCCTTATCTTCTCCTTCTCTTGCTTCCCAGCTATCATGGTCTGTTCTTCCTTCTACCCATGGTAGTGACCATTTCCCTATACTCCTTTCTATGCATACTAGACACCCCCCTGCTCCCCCTCTTAATTCTTCTTCTAAATATAATTTAAAGCAAGCCAACTGGAATGAGTATGCCGACTCTGTGGATTGCATGTTGGGCAATCTTCCTGAGTCCGGTAATTTTGAGAATATCATTCTTTGTTATGATCGTTTTGTCTCTGCCATCTTATCTGCAGCTGACTTACATATCCCTAAAAAACACTCCATTCAGAATTGGATGCATTTCAATCCCTGGTGGGATCAGGAATGCTCTGATTCTGTCGATCGGCGTAAATCTGCCGAGGAGTCATATGCAGTCTGTATGATTATGGAGAATTACATTGAGTACAAGCGCAGAGATGCGAAGTTTAGAAACTTGACTGGGAAAAAGAAAAAACTTGGTTGGACCAATTTTTGTGAATCCCTTAGTCCTCGTTCTCCTTCTTTCCTTGTGTGGACAAATGTTAGGAGATTTCGCCGTTCTCTTAACAACAGTCCCAGTCCTAGTTCCAATAATCCCTCTTTGTGGCTTAATGATTTTGCTAACAAACTGGCTCCTCCCTTTGTACCGTCTTGTGACTTATTTGTATCCCCACTGATTGAATCTTTGGATGAAATGGACTCTAGTTTTTCATATGAAGAACTCAAAAATGTCTTAACGGATTTAAGAGACACTAGCCCAGGTGAGGATTGTATCTCTTACTCTTTTATTGCTAGACTAAATGAGAAGTCTAAGCTGCACTTTTTAAATTTAATAAACAAAATATTTCAATCAGGTAATATTCCCGAATCTTGGAAGTCCCAAAATGTTATTCCCATCCTAAAACCTGGAAAATGTCCCTCTGATCCTAACTCATACAGACCCATTGCCCTAGCATCTGCTTTATCAAAAATTATGGAACGGCTTTTAAAAAATCGTCTGGAGTGGATAGTGGAAAGCAGAAATATCTTATCACCCTCTCAATTTGGCTTCAGAAAGGGGTTAAGTACCACAGATAGTCTCAGTGTTTTTACTACAGACATTCGACTAGCATATGCCAAAGGAGAGTATTTGGTTGGTGTTTTTCTAGATGTTGCGTCTGCATATGATAATGTACTTCTTCCGGTACTCAGGCAAAAATTGCGTCAGCTGAGTATTCCGCCGAGGATGACTCATTTCATATGTAATCTGCTGACCGGTAGATCGATATCTGTTAAACATCCTCTTCTTACTATACCTCCCAGACTTGTCTGGAAAGGTTTGCCTCAAGGTTCAGCTCTCAGTCCTCTGTTGTATAATGTATATACACATGACCTCGAATTGTCTGTCAATAGTTTTTGTAACATCCTTCAGTACGCTGATGACATCGTCCTTTACTACAGCTCAAAATCTGTGGAGGACATAACTTATCGTTTAAATACTGCTTTACACTATTTAAATCAGTGGCTCTCTGATCATGGCTTGGCACTATCTGTAGCAAAGTGCCGGGCATTAGTATTTTCCAAAAAGAGAGTAATTCCTAATTTTCAAATTTTTTGTGGTAATAATACAATTCAACTAGCAGAAAATGTTAAATTCTTAGGCATGATTCTCGATAAAAGACTGAACGGAATTGCTCATGCTGAACATATCAGTAAAAAATGTGAAAGCGGCATCAACGCTTTGAGAGCTGTGTCTGGTGTGTGGTGGGGCGCACACCCTTATACTCTAAAATTACTGTACAATGCCATAATTCGTAGTCACATTGACTATGGATTATTTGTGCTAGACCCCTTTAACAAAGTTGCTACTGAAAAACTAAACAAAATTCAATACAAATGCCTACGAATTATTATAGGTGCAATGAAGTCTTCCCCTACTAATGCACTGCAGGTGGAATGTGTAGATCCACCTTTTCCTATCCGTCGCCAATTCCTATCTGATCGGTTTGTTGGTAAAATGTTACAGCTGTCTTCCCATCCCCTATGGTCTAAGCTAGCTGATTTAGCGGACTTAATCCCTCGAAACAGACCTCTTCCATACTTGCTCAATAGTTTCCTCAAATTTACTTCTCTTCCTAATCCCTTATCAACTTTTCCATCTAATCCTATATTCCGCACGCCTTATAGGGCTCTAGTACATCACCCTTCTGTCATTACTAATCTTGGCCTAACCAAGGGAGCTGCTGACTCCAACACAAAATTTCAATCCATAGTAAATGAAAATTTTTCAAATCATGTCCTCATCTTTACAGATGCATCAAAGCTTTCAAAGGAAAGCTGTGTTGGTGCAGCATGTTGGATACCAAAATTCAAAATTATATTACAGTATAAATGTCCTCCCGAAGCATCTGTGTTTACTGGAGAGGCTGTTGCTTTGTTAGAAGCAATCCGGTTCACAGACTCCCATGACTTTAAACAGACTGTCATTTGTACTGACTCATTAAGCTGCATATTGGCTGTAAGAGGAAATCCGTTTCATAGTAAATTAAGGTCTTCAATTATTTTAAGGATTCGTGAAGAACTGTACTCATGTCATCTAAAGGGCTTGGAGGTTACTTTGGCATGGATTCCAGGTCATTCTGGAATAAGTGGGAATGAATCTGCAGACTCTTGTGCAAAATTAGCCATCCAGTGTGGTAATTTAGATCATTTCTATATTTCGGCCCAGGATCTGTTGTCTCTTGCTTCAACTCACTTGGATGTGTCATGGTCTGAATTCTGGGAATTATCAAAATCGCAGAAAGGTAAGCATTATGCTGCTATACAACCTAATATCCCCAGGCGACCTTGGTTTTTTTCTCAAAGATGTACTGAACGGAGGATTATATCAACTATTTGTCGCTTGCGCCTTGGACATTCATGTACACCTGTACATCTAGCCAAGATCAGGGTCAGGGACCATTCACTGTGTGAATGTGGCCTAGACGATGGTTCCCCTTCTCATATCCTTTTCAATTGTCCTAAGCTAATCCGTCCCTTATACGATGTCCTTCCTCATAAAGTTCCCCGACCCCTAAATGTTCAATGTTTGTTAATGTTTGTGTTTAGTCCTCTTTGTAAATTTTTATGTAAATATATTAGATACAATAATATTAAATTGTAAGCTAACACCTTTGTTTTAAATATTTCTTAGTACTAACACTGTCTTATGTATATTATGTATATATTGATGTTTTGTCTTTTTTTTTTAGGTGAAGGCAATTTCTAACAGGATTCTTTTTTTTTTACTTGCATTCTCCTATTGTGTGATTATCTCTTTTTTTTACCGTACAACCTCCTACGTGTCTTCTCCATACAACGTGACATTGGCGAAGTGATATGTGCTCAACTGGCACGCTCGAAACGCCATAATTAAAGAACCTAACCTAACCTACCTTATTTTTTTTTTCTTTTTTTTTTCGAATGGACTTAATGCTGTTGACCTGGAATGGTCTTGACAGCATCACCGGACTGGGAGATAAAAATTACGAGCTTTGATGGACGCTCGTGAAGTGTTGGCGATCGCGGGGGAATGCCCCGCGTACGCTAATCATGGGGGGAGATTTGTTACCTATATGGCGCCCTCATTTATACGGCAACCCTATATAGTACAACAAGAAGTCTTGATACTTATTACATTGATTTGAATATTATAAATGAAATAAGAGATAAACATTTTAATTAATAATTAAAAGGTATTTTAAGAGAAATTTAAATATATAATAATGATTTATTTATACCTACCCATGTTAATCAGGATTCTGGTGCTAATATTTAAGTAAGACATATTTTCCAGTTTCAGAAACCATACGTTCTCACGTACCACTGAGCCATACGTGAGAACGTATGGCTTAGTGGTCAGAGCACCTGGTCGGTTTCCAGGAGGCACTGATTCAAGCAGGACTTGAAAAATTTTTATATGTTTTCTAAATAAGTCTAATTTTCTAAATAAATCCACACTTAGGGAAGAAAAATACTTCAGATTCCTATGTATTTATAGTTTCCCTGACTCTTCTGTTTTTTTTATTATGGCGTTCCAAGCAATACTAATTACTTTGTGAATGACCGTTGTATTAGGTACTAAAAACGAAAAAGTCGGTCGAATGCTCACGACACAATAATATACAATTAGGAGACTACTGTACTGCAATATGTCAACTGTCAAATATAGCACTGCAATGTGTCAGCTGTCAGTGTCAACATTTTGCTCGCTCCTGTCACTTACTATAAGAGTTACTGATTTAAGCCAGAAGGCACATTTCCCGCGCAAACGTTAGTATAATAAGGCAGTTGTATTCGATGTGATTTGTTATTAGGTTGTTACTAGTTCATTGTTAACAAGTTATAAAGTAATTGAATGTTTCTAATTAATAAATATTGTGAATTGGTTAAAAATGCTGCTATAATTAACACTGAGTAAATACCTATATATGTTGTCAAATGTTATTGGTGTTTTATATTAGTTTCTAGTCATTTAAACTTCAGTTAATATTTATTTTGATGTTCAATACATAAACCTGTATTTTGTTATATTAGTGTTGTGTTGTTTTCCTTTTTACATTTCCCTTCTGAAACCTTATTTCAGAAGTGGGATACTTATCTAAGCCCATTAGGCCAAATCCTTGTACTTTATTATTTTGTTATTGTTGTGGGTGCAAATAAAACACCAGTCTCATTATTTATTGCTTATAAAGAAATACAGTGTTAAATATGGGTGATGCACGAATAAATCACAAAACAAATCACGTCGATACGATGGTCGCGGGTAGCGAGACGCCATTTTATGGGTGGGGTGATGAAGCCATGTTATGGGTCCCGAGCGCTAAGGGTACCTTAGGCGCTCGCGCTGGCGCTTTCATGGTGCTGTTGCAAGATTCACCGCCTTGCCGCCACGCTCATGCTCCCACGATGTGCGAGGCGTCTGCGAGCCTCTGCTCGTGGTGCGCGACACGTCTCTGCGCGTGTCTCCGCGCCTCTGCTCGCGATGTGCGACGCGTCTGCGAACCTCTGCTCGTGGTGCGCGACACGTCTCTGCGCGTGTCTCCGCGCCTCTGCTCGCGATGTGCGACGCGTCTGCGAACCTCTGCTCGTGGTGCGCGACACGTCTCTGCGCGTGTCTCCGCGCCTCTGCTCGCGATGTGCGACGCGTCTGCGAACCTCTGCTCGTGGTGCGCGACACGTCTCTGCGCGTGTCTCCGCGCCTCTGCTCGCGATGTGCGACGCGTCTGCGAGCCTCTGCTCGTGGTGCGCGACACGTCTCTGCGCGTGTCTCCGCGCCTCTGCTCGCGATGTGCGACGCGTCTGCGAGCCTCTGCTCGTGGTGCGCGACACGTCTCTGCGCGTGTCTCCGCGCCTCTGCTCGCGATGTGCGACGCGTCTGCGAACCTCTGCTCGTGGTGCGCGACACGTCTCTGCGCGTGTCTCCGCGCCTCTGCTCGCGATGTGCGACGCGTCTGCGAACCTCTGCTCGTGGTGCGCGACACGTCTCTGCGCGTGTCTCCGCGCCTCTGCTCGCGATGTGCGACGCGTCTGCGAGCCTCTGCTCGTGGTGCGCGACACGTCTCTGCGCGTGTCTCCGCGCCTCTGCTCGCGATGTGCGACGCGTCTGCGAGCCTCTGCTCGTGGTGCGCGACACGTCTCTGCGCGTGTCTCCGCGCCTCTGCTCGCGATGTGCGACGCGTCTGCGAGCCTCTGCTCGTGGTGCGCGACACGTCTCTGCGCGTGTCTCCGCGCCTCTGCTCGCGATGTGCGACGCGTCTGCGAACCTCTGCTCGTGGTGCGCGACACGTCTCTGCGCGTGTCTCCGCGCCTCTGCTCGCGATGTGCGACGCGTCTGCGAACCTCTGCTCGTGGTGCGCGACACGTCTCTGCGCGTGTCTCCGCGCCTCTGCTCGCGATGTGCGACGCGTCTGCGAGCCTCTGCTCGTGGTGCGCGACACGTCTCTGCGCGTGTCTCCGCGCCTCTGCTCGCGATGTGCGACGCGTCTGCGAGCCTCTGCTCGTGGTGCGCGACACGTCTCTGCGCGTGTCTCCGCGCCTCTGCTCGCGATGTGCGACGCGTCTGCGAGCCTCTGCTCGTGGTGCGCGACACGTCTCTGCGCGTGTCTCCGCGCCTCTGCTCGCGATGTGCGACGCGTCTGCGAACCTCTGCTCGTGGTGCGCGACACGTCTCTGCGCGTGTCTCCGCGCCTCTGCTCGCGATGTGCGACGCGTCTGCGAGCCTCTGCTCGTGGTGCGCGACACGTCTCTGCGCGTGTCTCCGCGCCTCTGCTCGCGATGTGCGACGCGTCTGCGAACCTCTGCTCGTGGTGCGCGACACGTCTCTGCGCGTGTCTCCGCGCCTCTGCTCGCGATGTGCGACGCGTCTGCGAGCCTCTGCTCGTGGTGCGCGACACGTCTCTGCGCGTGTCTCCGCGCCTCTGCTCGCGATGTGCGACGCGTCTGCGAGCCTCTGCTCGTGGTGCGCGACACGTCTCTGCGCGTGTCTCCGCGCCTCTGCTCGCGATGTGCGACGCGTCTGCGAGCCTCTGCTCGTGGTGCGCGACACGTCTCTGCGCGTGTCTCCGCGCCTCTGCTCGCGATGTGCGACGCGTCTGCGAACCTCTGCTCGTGGTGCGCGACACGTCTCTGCGCGTGTCTGCGAGCCTCACGCGATGCATCTCTGCTCGCATTGGTGCGACGTGCTCGAACTGCCGCCGTAGCTTCACTGCTGCGAGGCGATTGCGCCTCGTGACGAAGCTAAGTCAAGAATAATTCTGCCAGGGATTATCCCGATAGCCATACTCTTTAAATACCATTTGCCATTAACTTTTGTCTTTTTGGAACTTAAAAGTTCAAGTAAGAATTTGAGTGAGGTTTTTGGTATGGCGATATGATCGTTTTTCAAAGCTTACTTTATCTCTATGGCAAACGTTTTTGAATGAGTCTTGTTTATGTGAAGAGTGACAGAATAGGTAAAAGACTAAGTTGATGTGATTAATTAACATCTTGTTTCTCGTACAGATTATAATTACAACAATTTGGCGATACTGCTGGAGCCTCAGATGCACCTAGTGGCGCTGCTTCGAGTGTTACGAGTGAAGACAGCAATCAAAGTTCCTTACTGAGGAACTCTCCAGCCGAGAAGTTTGCAGCGCTGTCGATGACGGCGCATGGCCAGGAAAGTACTAGACATGCTAATAACTGAAATGGTTCAGAATGTTTATCACGTGCCTCGGGGTGCTTTATGGGTGACACTCATTCCTGGTTAAATGGGGGTTATAAATGACCGTACATGATCGAGTTTTTGCCATTATTCCCACTAAAGTTAGATTGTGCTAACATTTTGTTTGACGTGATGCAAGCTAATTCTGGCAAATTTTATTGTTATGCGGAGTACACTAGTAGTATTATATTGCGACTTAAAATAGTGAGAAGATTAAGTTATGAATTAAAGAGTACTAATAATTATATGTGGGATCACAGACCCACAGGTTAGAGCAGCGGCTGCAAACGCCAATCTGGCTTGTGATGGTTTCATTCAATCTGGTTTGATTTTTATCAATATACTAGCTGCCCACTCGTGGCTTAGCCCGCATACCACCTTTAATACTTTTATTATGCTGCATTTGCCAACAGATTAATACATTCAATCATAACCACTACATGGCTGCTCCCAGTATAAAGATATTCAAGTCTAGGCTGGTGACCGTAAAGAGAGCGTTGAATTATTTTAATTTTACATTTTCTCGAAAAGTATACTTTTAAATGACATGCTATTAAAGCCGAAGATTATCTTCATTAAATTTCCTTGAAGATTAAATATGGCTGACTTTAATATAATAAAAGTAGTATACTATGCTTTGTGCCAGTCTATATTTACATACTGCATTTTGTCTTATCAAATCTATCTATCATCATCTCTATCAAATTAGAAGTTATCCAATGTGCTATACTTAAGGTGGCAACTTTTCGCCCATATCTATTCCCGTCAGAAGACTTGTACAGGTCATGCGGATTATTATCTATATGACAGCTATTTATCCTGCATATCATATTAAAACAACACTCATCTGTGAAGTACCAGCCCCCAAAGCTTGTTGATAAAAGACTTAACTATAAAGTTTGTAAAAGTAAGTTTTTTAACACCAAATTTAGCAAGAGGTTCGCTTGCTTTCTCGGATCATTTCCTTATAATAAATGTAATAAAAATCTGAACATATGTCCATTAAATAAATATCGCTGTAAAAAGGCATTATATGACTGGTTGTCTAAGCTTAATTATGAGAAAACTGAAAGACTACTCCATACAGTTATGTGAACAACACTTTGTCATAAATGCATAGATCGCATATATCCTTACGCACGCACACACATGCACACACGCACTCACACCCACACACACACGCACTCACGCACACACACACACATACACACATATACTCACACACACACGAATACGCACACAAACACACACCGCCTATTCAGCTTCATACATAATAATGAAATGTTCTAACTTAATGTTAGTTATAAATAATTCTAGTCAGTTATATTAGTTAGTCTATAAATAATACTAACAATGTTCTTAATGTTCATGATGTTTGTTAGGGGAAGAACCTGGCGACCTGAAACACAGGGAATCCTAGTTCAGGCGTCAGTACTTTTTGTTAACTGTACAGATGATTTTTGCTAAATAAAATTATTATTATTATTTTAAGTCAAGATGCTTTAATTGTAGGCAGACAGGATATAAGCTACATAATGCACAAATAAACCTAAAAGCGATTCAGTCTCTCAGCAAATTATAAATAGTAACAGTATAACTTGCCGTCTGTAAGAAAAATAGGTCCAGTCCTCGAAATGCCTATAGTGTTTTTATGTAACAATATGTGTGTGTATTTATGTAACGAACGGTCTACTCTTGCATCTAGGGATAATGTTTAACTACAACTGTGATACGAGGTATTCCTATGGATGTATTAAGTGATAGTGGTGATTTGAATGTTTCTTTAATATCATTGAACATTCTTAAATATTTATCTTAAAAGGAATAAGAGATACCATTATTAAGTTAGAGACTTTTGTTACCTTAACTATTGAATTTGACAAAATCTAAATTGAGGCCGACTCTGTACTTGTTCCAGGATATTGCATGACTGTTTCAATTACAGTAGGAAGAAACAAACTTAAGAAAAGGAAGTTTTTCCATAAAACTTCAAAAATGTTTATTTCATCAACAGATATTGAATATTGAGGTTGAATTATAAATAGAGGTCAGGTTAGGCCGAGTCTCTATAAGGCTGAGGCAATTAATTATTGAATGGTTCATTTGGTAGAACCACTTGAGGTACCATGGCATGGGGAATGGTGACCGGAAACTTGTACTGCACTTTTTAGATGACAAGTGATTTTGACAGTATTGTACTAATTTCTGCTTTGTTATTTAACACTATTTCTTTCTAAATCATTACATCTCACAATCATTACATCTTCTTCACAATCATTACATACAGACCTACATTTTATTTTTCTCTTCCTCCATTAATTTGTTTTAATTTGATTTTTTTTAGCAACAAAGGGGAGTGAGTGAGTTCAATTGGATGTTTGGTCCCATTGGACACATTTTGTGTAAGTGAATATTGGACGCATGGTCTGATGCACATGATTTTTAATAGACGCTAGGTCTGATGAACACAGGATTTTTAATAGACGCTTGGTCTGATAAACACATGATTTTTAATAGACGCTTGGTCTGATGAACACAGGATTTTTAATAGACGCTTGGTCTGATGAACACAGGATTTTTAATAGACGCTTGGTCTGATAAACACATGATATTTAATAGACGCTTGGTCTGATAAACACATGATTTTTAATAGACGCTTGGTCTGAAAAGGCGCTTGGCCTCAGAAAATATCTTGGCGGGCGCATGGCCCTGAAAGATTTTGTGAAGGGCGCTTGGCTCTAAATGACGCATGGTCAATGTGGTGGACGCTTGGTCCTTGCAGACAGAAGGGACGCCTTCTGACTGTTTTGTTCACAGGTTCCAGAGTTTGGTGCACTGGACTGTAGATACTTGGATAAGAAGATTTTACAGGGTTAAAAATGAGAGCTCTCAAAACTTTTTTTATTTTTATTTACTTTTTATATTTCTTTTACAGACATTTTGATTGCCTGTCTGTTTATGTCTAAACATTAATACAATTTAAATTCTAGATGAGGAAGACTTCTGAAGAATTTTCATCAATACAGCCACGCAACGACGCTAATGAGTTGGAGTCTTATCGAGATGCACCAGTATGTGACCAGGCAACTGGATAATGGATCAGCTACGTCGGGGACGACGCAGGGTCAGAATGGCCGAATTAGGAGACTACTGTACTGCAATATGTCAACTGTCAAATATAGCACTGCAATGTGTCAGCTGTCAGTGTCAACATTTTGCTCGCTCCTGTCACTTACTATAAGAGTTACTGATTTAAGCCAGAAGGCACATTTCCCGCGCAAACGTTAGTATAATAAGGCAGTTGTATTCGATGTGATTTGTTATTAGGTTGTTACTAGTTCATTGTTAACAAGTTATAAAGTAATTGAATGTTTCTAATTAATAAATATTGTGAATTGGTTAAAAATGCTGCTATAATTAACACTGAGTAAATACCTATATATGTTGTCAAATGTTATTGGTGTTTTATATTAGTTTCTAGTCATTTAAACTTCAGTTAATATTTATTTTGATGTTCAATACATAAACCTGTATTTTGTTATATTAGTGTTGTGTTGTTTTCCTTTTTACATTTCCCTTCTGAAACCTTATTATACTATGTTTGACAACTAGTGCTGCCATTAAATTAAAATATTTAGTTTTAAGTCTTACCGCTACAAACTCTCTTTTGCTGAGCTATAAATTTAACATGTAGAAAAAAGTCAAATACAAGTCACAGGAAAAGTAATAAGTAGTTCAATGAGTTTTTTATGGGTTTTAAATTTGTTTGTTTTTTAATTAAATAAACTATCATGTATTGTTTTATATTTTAATGTAATTTGTAGACTAGAATACAATCAATAAAACTTAACAGCACCATAATATTTACACTGATATTAATAATTATATAATAAAAATAATATCGTCACTAAAACAAAGCTTATTAATCTATATGAAACCATAATTTTCAAAATTTTAATGTACTTAATTGTAGTACAATTACAATATGAAAATTTCCATAATTACAATATGACGAACATACTGATACTGTTGAATGTATACATATATATTAAAATTATAAACCTTTGAACACACAATAAAAAATCTAATTAAAATATTAAAATATAGAGTAATGTTTTTGATAAATTATTTACAAATATAGGTGGTTCACATGAGGCGAAAATAAAAATATAAAAAAACTATGTAATAGATTATTTAAGGTGGATTTCCGTGTAAGTAATGCGAAGCGTCCTGTAATTTATAGTATGCATTGGGAATAAAAGACTGGGCCAAACCACCTTGGGAGCCGACGTACTGTGCAGAAACTAGTATTTCTCTGAAAGGAAAAAAAATATATATTAAAAATAATTATTTACAGATAAAACAAAAATTGTAGTACTTAGATACCTATTTTTAATTGTCAATAAATAGATGTATATGTAGAATAAAGTCTATGCTTACTAATTATTATAAGTAGGTAACTAGTAATTTTGCCGCTAAATTACAAGAGATAATTGAAAAATCCAAACCCAAAAACCCAATTTGTAAGTAACTAAATTTTGTATTTTTTTTCTTTGTATTTGGTATATATATATATATATATAATATTTTTTTACTATATAATGTTCAAAGTAGTCGTTTTATATTTCAGTTTATACTATTTATTCAGCTTTTTTTTATTACTATCGCCATGTTTAAAATCAACACGTGACGTATTTGTTACTATTATAAAAACTATCTTTTTCATCCCATTTTAAAGTGACCAGTAACCCTCATTAAGCGGTCATTAATCATAGAACAAAGCTGTACGGTACCACATGTGCTATATCCATTGTTATTTATTTTAATTGTTTCTTGAAATGAGACGTGTTTGTTCCATAAATTAAGAACTGAACTGAACTGAAATGAGACGTGTAGTATCAATAATTATAATTTTTAACATTAAAAAAACCGATTTTAACCGGATCCCATAATTAGAACTTAACCAAACTCATCAAACTACCCTTGTATGTATCCATTCCAATAAAAAAATAATCATCTGAATCGGTAACCTAGTCAAAAGTTGTGTTACAAACATTAGAAAAAATACAATCGAGTTGATAACCTCCTCCTCCTCTTACATAAGACATTTAAAAATTAATGAACTTATGTGTTAATTTTGTTGTACTTTTATTTATTTCGCATCTCTTGAATTTTTTGGGGTAAGATAAAAGATCTTAAATGTATGCCTTTTTAACTTCATGATATATCCCGCATATAGAATAGCTTAAGCGGGTTGGCATAGGGAAGCTATTGTTAAGACACTCCGTTCTACAATCTCCGTCCAAATTTGAATTATTCAAGGTTGAGTGGCGGATTTCAACGCTGCACTTTTATCCTGCCAGAGCGAGGAAGTAAAAATAATGAATTTCCTTGAGTGAGGATCGAATCCACGTCTATCGCATTTACATGAAGACTATTGTGAGTTCATAATGTTTCAAAATTAATTGAAAAGTAGGGATTGGAATGTTTTAATAATAGGGATGCGAGCTCGCTAAAAAAGCACTAAAAAAGTTCAAAAAATTTAAAGTATTAAAAATATATATGTATATATTAAAATCTCATTTCGATCTTATTGTTATCTATCTGTATAAGAAAACTGTAACACATCGCTGTCTGTACATGGAAGATAAAACTTAACTTAAACTTAACTTAACTTAACTTAGCTTCACGCTTTATCCCTTGCGGGGTAGTCAGAGAGAACGGAGCGCCAAACGCTACGGTCTCTACATACCTCTTTCGCCTCGTCCACTGTCATCAACCTCTTCATACATGCCCTTCGGGGGGTCCTCATGCTTTTTACGTGACCTTCCTCCAGTATCTTTGATACTGTGTTTTCGAAGGTCAACCGAGGTCTCCCCCTACCTCTCTTACCGCTCACTTTTCCATCATAAATCTTTTTTGCCATTCTTTCATCACTCATTCGTTCGACGTGCCCAAACCAGCTGAGCACGTTCTTCTTCATTCTCACCGTGACATCCTCGCTAGTACCTGCCATTCTGTGTACCTCTTCATTGCGGATTCGATCAGCTAAGCTGACTCCGCATATCCTACGAAGAGATCGCATCTCCACAGCATTCATCTTTCTTTCATTCTTCTTCTGTAATACCCACGTTTCGCTGCCGTATAACAGAGTCGGTACCAAAACTGCATTGTGTACGGCCAAACGCGCAGCTGTGCTGACGTTTCGCCGTCTCATCAATGCAGCTAAGGCTCCGTTAACCTTGTTACCGGCAGCAATACGCCTTTCCACATCCATCTCGTATCTTCCATCTCTACTGAACATACTTCCCAAGTATACCACTTCATTCACTTGTTCTAATATCATACTATTTACACTGATCTTGCATTCCGTCCTTTCTTCATCTCTTTCAAAAATCAGAATCTTTGTCTTATTCACATTGAGGCTTAGACCATTATATTCACACCCTTCTTTCAGAGTGGTGACCAATGCCTGCAACTCGCATTCTGATGATGCAATAAGCACTGCATCATCTGCGTACAGCAGGCAATTCACATTCAGGTCACCTACTTTCACTCCCATATCACTTTGTTTCACTCCTTGGAGACAGCTATCCAAATACAAATTGAACAACCAAGCTGACATGGCGCAACCTTGTTTAACACCCGATCGGATGTCAAACCAGGGCGACATGCCAGCTCCTACTCGCACGCAGGCTGAGTGATCTCTGTAAAGAGACTTTACAGCCTGCAGCAAGGGTCCGCTCACATTGTACCGGGGTAGTATCTCCCATAATTTCGCTCTAACAACTCTGTCAAACGCCTTTTCCAAGTCCACAAAAGCACAGAAAACTTTTTGGTTAACGGCCAAAAATTTTTCCGTGATCATGCGGAGGGAAAAGATCTGATCCATACACCCTCTTCCAGGTCTAAAGCCCCCTTGGGCCTCCCACAACAACCTTTCAGATCTCTCCTGCATTCTTCTCGCTAAAACTTTAGCATAAACTTTAAACTTTAAACTTGTGAGAAAATAATTTATTACTCTAATGTAATAGAACCCAAAACATTTATTTTCAATTTTTTGTCTGTTTGTCTGTGCGTTTCTGTATACTAATCTCAGACACAGATTTCACTATTGAATTCTGGCAAATTTCCTATAATGTTTAATGTTTTATTTTAATCAGTTCATAAATAAAAAAAAATTATGCCAATATAAAGATTTGCAGCGATAATATTGAAGTATTGTATTATTATTTAAATTGGCTAAAAGTTTAGCTATCAATGTATAGATATTGTAAAACGTATTGAAAGTAATTCATATGAGAAAATAAATATGTATAAGCAGGCGAAGCCGCGAGCGGGGTCGCTAATATAAAATAAAGCTGATCAAGTGAAAAAATGTTGTAGACAGACAATATACTAGGGCATTGTGTGTTTACCTTCACCAATAGGAACGAATATAAAAGTTTGAATTTTTCGATTTGCCACCGGCGGCCATTGTTTTCTTAACGGCTACTTTTTTGTTTATTTTTACAACAAAAGGTCAAGAGGGTCTTTTCCACATGTAGGCGTAATCTTAAGAAACATGATGGCAGCCGAAATTTTAAGTTTAATAAGTTAAGATTTGGAATTATTAAAAATAAAACGAAGAAAAAAATTAAATGTCAATTTTTAAAACAAAAACATTTAAATTCTTGATATATCTGCATTTATAAAAATATACTTTTTAATATAAAGATTTTTTTTTGCTTTTTAATCTCTATTTCTTTATTGTTGTTCATTAACAAATTATAAAAGTATTTATTGATTTCTAGGTATATTACATAAAATTCTATAAGTTTAAATTTGGCACGTAGCTGGGTTAGTGAGTGTAAGGGAGCACTAATAGAATATTTCTCAATTCGTTCCCGTAGGAAGAGAACGAAAAAAAAGAGAGAAGATGTTCCATTTTACTTCTTAAAGTCTACGCGAACAAAGTTGCTGGCAGTTAGTTCGTTATAAAATATAAACGTTGCCCAAAATGTTTGTCCTTGAATTTCGGATCGTTACACAAAGGAACATAGAAGTCTTTGTTTGGTTTATCGGTATTAAATTTTGACTGCTAATCATAAGTATCCTAAGTATTTATGAAGTGTCGAATATACATTTTCATTTATAATTGTTTATGGGTATTATTTGACGACGTCGTAGCATAGTTGAAACGTGTCTCACTGAATAAGACGGTCGTAAGTTCAATGCTAATTTTATAAATAAATTATTATTATATTTTTTGGAACTTAAGGAATTATGGCATTAGGTACTGTTCGAAAAAAAGGATGTATCACCAGACTTTATTGAGATCGCAACTCGCATGAAGCAGTAGATATACAGAGATAAAAAATATACTTAGAATATATGTAAGTTTTTGTTGTAATAACCATTATCGTAATATGTTATTAAACTGCCGGATTTTACCTGTAGCTTGGCACTCGAGGTCAAAATATTAGCTAAGAATTGTGTATGACACATGACACATTCTTAATGCCGAAGTACCCCAGACCGCAGGTACAATGGGTCAGATCGAAACGCCTACTTCGATAAATGGACTATACCACAGAAAAAGAATATTTCGATTTGAATTTCTCTGGGATTAGCGCGTCAACCAAACAAAATTTGTATAGAGTATAGATTCGCTATTAATTTTTATTTCAAAAATAAAATGCTACCTTTTATTGAAACCAGTCGTGGTGGAGGAACACAAGCGTGCGACTAGGCTCGATAAATTGTGGGTTCGGTTTCCATTCGAGTAAATGAAATGTTTAATATAATAGTTTCGCAACTCAACGAGCAATGCCTCCAAAATTCTGGAAAGTGGAGATTAGAAGTGTCTTAATGGGAACAGAGAGTTTTTATGCCAAGTTTCCAGGTCCCCTCTGCCTACCTGCTATGTAAGGTATACAGCGTGAAGCTAAAATACTTACGGTCTATTCTGTTGCTGGGGTGTTCTATCTCTCTGTCGCCTGTTCTTAAACCAATTGGACACTTGTGTTAAAGTTAGCCCTGTCTTCTGCGCTAGGGCTCGCTTTTCGTCCGGAGTTGGATATCTAAGAAAATAAGCATTTGAACATTTTCAAATTGTGTTGATATTATACATGTATGAATAACACTTTATAAATAAATATTTAGAAACGTATAAAAAATTAAGGTAGAATAATGGTAGGCACTGTTTCCCGTGCCTCTTGGAAAATTATCATTTTTTTTTATTTAATAATAATAATAATTCTTTATTTTTCATCTCACAAAGATTGGTCATAGTAAATACACATTTGACAAAGAAACCAGAGGGAACAGTAAAAATAGCAATAGTAAAAATATTTATATTTTTTTCTCCATCTAGTAAAACCAGTAAGGTAAGAGGTAAAGGTAAGAGGCCGTATGAGGAGTTACAGCGGCCTCAATTATTACCGAATCTGGTTAAAATAATTTCATTTGAAATATGTGAAAATCACAAACACCAGAGATGTCACTGTAAAATATATATAGTTGTTTCTTACCTATTTCTATAGTAACAGTCTTTCAATGCATTTCTACTTTTCTCTTTGAAACAATACACTGTTTCTTCACCATCCCATATTGTTTTTGGCAACGGGTACTTTTTACGAAGCCTATATTTATCTACAGCACCTAGGATGAAAATATTTATAAAAATATGTCTTCTTAATAGATCTATTTAAGAATAATGAATATATAGGTATCTAAATCACCATTTAAATTGAAAACTAACTATCTTGATTTTTTTTTATATCAAATAATTAGGCCAGTCGTGGAGCAGGGGCACAAAACGAGACTGTAAACGCGACTGGTTGTGGATTTGAAATTAGGAAGTGAAATATTTTAATTTGTTTCTGGTGTCGAGGCGAGGCGTTGAGTTCCGCCACTCAACACGCAATAGCTTCAAAATTCGGCAGAAAGTGGGGAACGGAGTGTCTTAACACTAGCTTCCCTCTGCCTACCCTGCTGTGTGAAGCTGATTTCATTTTAATATAACTAATTGCGTCAGTTATTCACTAAATTTTCTTTTTAACTATTAATTTTAAATTCAACACTCACAAAACTTATAAATGATACAAAAACATATTAATTTTATACTTTCTCTGTTTATTCCAGATCATCATCATCATATTTATTCACCATCGCTTTTACTGTTAAACGCTGCCCCACTGAACCACAATAGCCTCTTATAATTGTAATAAAGAGTATTAATATCTACTTTTTAGCTTCACACTGTATCCCCATGCTTGCATGCATATATGAAGGTAGATAAGGAGGGGACCAGGGAACCTAATGTTAAGACACTCCTTTCCCATTAAAATACTTTCGTTTCCCACTTTTTGCGGAATTCTTGAAGCATTGCTTGTTGAGTGGCAGAACTCAACACCATGCATTGCTTAGTTATCAAGGAAATTAAAGCATTAAATATTTCATTTAACCGAGTGGAAATTGTACCCACCACAGTCGCACTTATAGGCGCACTCTTGTTCCACTTCGCCACGACGGTCTCTAAAATTTATTATTTTCTAAATTAACTAACTATAGAGAAATTATATTTACCTAATGGCCTCCCCCTAACTTTTTCAGCTTCTTTATAATGCGCTTTGAACCACAACGTCTGTAACGCGTTGTGGTGTCGCGGCGGGAACGAGTGTTTCTCTAGTATTGTGTAAAGCTCTTGAAATACACCGTGGTGGTATGCTACCAGAGCTCGAGCCCTAAAAAAATATATGTAAGTAAGCATAAATTTTCATATAAAAAGGACAATCAATTTTACATTGTCATATTTAGATATAATTAACGCAAAAATAACAACACTCTCTATTAATTATTATTTAACTTAAACAAATAATTTGGTATATATGATATTCACAAATTAGAGCTATATTTTTTCCTATTTTCAGCCGAATACTCGAATCAATGCGAGTTAATGGCGGAACTCAATGCCGCACTTTGCTAGAGCTATACTATAAAAGGATCTAATTTTGTAAAGAAAAAATAAAATTCATAAAAATATTTATAGTACCTTAATACTGTTTCATTTCCCCGCAACAGTTCTGTAGTAGGCAAACTCCATAAAAACGCAGCTAATTTCTCTATATCACCTTTCTGCTGTAACGCTTCACAAACACACTGCACTTGTTCAGCATTAAAGTTCAAACATCTACGCATATTGTTGTCGCTGTCGGCGAAATATTGCCTTTCCCTCTCATTTACTACATTTTCAAAATTATTAATCTCTATTTCAACCATTGGATTATTTTCATTTTGAACATTTTTCATATTATCATTGTAGTAGGCTGTACGACGTTCGTCATTGTCGATTTGCGAAAAAAAGTTATCGTTAATGGGCGGCAATTTCAGTTCGAAATTCAAATATTTTTTGCTTCTCGGTGACAGATAGTTTTCGAAGGAGTTTTTGTTGCTTTCTTGTAAATAGTCCTTTCTTTCGTCTGTCCGTGGTGATTTTTGCTTACACGAAAAATATTGCTTTTCGTTTATATCGGGTTGTGTGTAAAAATTGTTTTGTTCATATGGAAAAGATGGTAGTGAGGTCTCAGATTCACTGGTCAAGTCGCTGGATGGACTCAGGCGGTCTGAACACGATTCCATATTTGTAGATTTCATTACAATATTCTTAGATAACCTGCAACAAGTACCTAAGTTAATATTTTTCTCATAAATATACCGAAACCCTCCAAGTGAGCTGCCACACTTTCTTATTAAGGTATGTCTAAATTTTTATACACTTGTTACAATTTATTTATGTAGTTAACATCTCCATAAGGAGTTTTTTATTTTTCACTAATTCAAAGATAACTGCTAAGAATGATAATTTGACATGAGAATACTATTAATTATATAACTAAAATATTTTAAAAGTGCCGACTTTCATGATTTCAATCTAACTATTAAACTGCCGATGTAAATTTTTTATGATTTTGTAATTATTATTCATAGCAAGTTAATAAATTATTATTAATAGCTAGTAGAATTAAACTCTATGAAAATGTACGTAATAAATATCTTTAAAAACTACAAACGAAGACGAACGAGTAAAAATATCACTTATTTGTTTTCATAACATCCTACGACTAACAACCGGACATTTTTTGAAAACATAACGTATTACTAAACGTTTGTTTCTTTAAATTTAAAAATTAAATCAGCCTAGTATTTTAAACAAATTGTACCGATATTTGCGGCTCTGGTCCGCGTAAGTAATAAATATATAACTTTAAAAAAATTGTACCAATCATCACTAATTATAATTTTTTACCCTACTTACAACTTCACTTAAACTTTGAGGCCGTCGTGGCGCAGGGGCTCAGCAGTATGACTAAAACGCGACGTTTGTAGGTTCGGTCTCCACTCAGAAGAATGTATTATTAACTTAACTCATAGGGATAGTCAGAGAACACGGAGCGAAAAACGCTACGGTCACTACACCTCACACCTCTTTCGCCTCGTCCACTGTCATCAACCTCTTCATACATGTCCTCATGCTGTACCTGACCTTCCTCCAGTATCTTGTATACTGTGTTTTTGACGGTCAACCGAGATCCCCCCTACCTCTCTTATCACTCACTTTTCCATCATAATTTTTTTTGCCATCCTTTTATCACTCATTTTTTCGACGTGCCCAAGCCAGCTGAGCACGTACTTTTTCGTTCTCACCGTGACATCGCAGCTGACTCCGCATATCCTACGAAGAGACCGCATCTACTCAGCATTCCTCTTTCTTTCATTCTTTTTCTTCAATATCCACGTTTCGCTGGCGTATAACAGCGTCGGTACCAACACTGCATTGTGGACGACCAAACATGCAGCTGTGCTGACATTTCGCCGTCTCATCAATAAAGCCACGATATCGTTAACCCTGTTACCGGCAGCAATACGCATCCGCATCCATCTCGTATTTTTTATCTCTACTAAACACGCTTCCTAAATATACCACTTCATTCACTTAATGAATTATTATTATTATTTATTAATATTTTCATTTCTTCGCTCTCGCATCAGGGCAAAAAGTCCGCCACTCAATACGGAAAGTGGGCAACAGAGTATCTTAACACTAGGTTTCTTGTGCCTATCCTGCTATATGCGGGATATAGCGTGAAGCTGATACTTTATTTACAACTATACTTATAAGTTAGGTGTTATCGTAATGAAAGAACGCTCTGAGGGTAGAGTTGTAGACGTAATGGTTACGAGTTCAATTTGCAATTGAAGATACCTATATATTTTATATTTTGTAATATTATCCTTTCGAGGCTTGAAAATCATTTTAATATGAAAAATGGAATAATGTTAACAGGCTAAAATTTATTTAAACAATAAATGTTGCCATAGCGGCGGATAGTTGTTTTTTTTTAGTAGGCCTAACTGTCTATGAAATAATAAAAAAGAGGAATTTTGGTAATGCTTTCATTTTACTTTGAATTTGACGTTTTTGACTACAGTTTATTTAGGCACATTAATTTTATCGATAACGGTTACTAGAATTTTTGACATATTTGATTTTTTTAAGATTACTACCGACCGACTATCACGTGAGCTTACCGTGGAGCTTAGACCAAAACATAAATGGCAAAATCGAAAATATTCATTGTGAAATTACAAATAGATAATATATATTCTTTTTCACTTTTTATTTTATTTTATTACTTTATATGTTCAGTGGAACTATAGAAGTTCTGCCATATCTAGTACTAATAATCAATATATTTGTTTCACTGACTCTGTTAATGTAGAGCTTTACCCGCCACGCAACTAACTAATCCAACTAAAATTCCTGTTTTGAGAAAAAAAAAAGCAAATTATAATAAAGAACTTATAAGATATAAGAAGATATATGAAGACTTAAAAAATGAACCATGACAAAAAAATTACCTATTTGCACAAAAAATCACATTAACAATTTATTGCACATAAACACAAATCAATATAAATCTTTCACTGCACAAGCACATCCTTACTCAATGAAGGCATGGGGTCAAATGACAAATTATTTAGAACTACCACCTGAGGGGCGGTGTGAGAGAGACAGCGAATAGGCGGGGCTTAGGAAGCGCGGTGTCGATTTTCTTTTTTAATTTTTTTAAGTTAAACCTTTGGCATTGGTGTAACGCCTTTCGTCCAGGTGTTACTTTTTTACAGATTTTTTTTGTAAATCTTGTGTTAGTTCTTTTTCTTTATTTTTCTTTGGTTTCGTTAGTAAAAGGAAATGTTATGATAATTTGAAAAAATCTTATGGTATCGACAAAATCATAAAGGCAAAGCGTTAAAATAATGTATATGTAAATATAAAATAATGTCCTCTTCCTATTTAAGTACGTAGAGGTGATTTAAAGTTATACAGTTTTCTTACATACTTAAGCTTCTAACTATACAATTTATTATTTAACTATTAAAATTTCTAACAATAAGCTATAATATTATATATGTAGGTTTTTTGTGCAGTATGAATACTATAAATTTTCTATGTACATTTTCTAAAATGAAATAAATAAATATATGAAAATTTTGTAATAAAAAGTAACAGAATGTGAGACTTTTATCTAAATTTACAGAAAAGTTAATAGAATTCATTATTCTTATTTTCTCGCTCTGGTAACATGACAAAATGCGACGTTGAGTTCCGGCACTTAACACGCAATCTTTCGAAAAGTGAGCGATACGATAGTTCCCTTTACCTTGCGGTATATATGCGAGACACAGCAACGGAATAAAGCTAAAAAAATGTGTTTTTTAGATTCTAGATAGCAGGGTCGACAGAAGAAACTTGGGAACCTAATATTAAGGCACCCCGTTTCCCTTTAAACATTAAATCACTTCCACTCCCCACATTGAGTGGTGGAAATTCAACTGAAAACCTGTCATGACTACAGTCGCATGATTGGCTGTTATTAGTGGTAATTTGATTTAATTCACATAAAAAAGTAGATGTTTACAATTTTCCGCGTGTCGTGTGTCCTCCGTTGAGTTTTACTTGGAACTGTATACCTAAGGTATAGGCTACGTGTGAATGTGAACTAAACACCGTTCGTACCGTGAAATTGATTATTTGACGGACGGACAAACGACTATTATGTAATTATGGTTTCGTATATACATATTTGATATTGTCGCTGGTTTTTATGTTTCTTGGAAGTTTTTTTTTAAATAATTTAACTGTATTTGTGTCCTATTTATGTGGCCAATCGTGGCGCAGAGGAATAATCGTCCGACAGTAACGCGATAGATAGTGGGTTCTATTCCCACTCTAGGAAATTAAATATTAAATATTTTTATTTCCTCGCTATGGTAACGACTTTCATCGGGCCTTGAGTTTTGCCAGTCAACACGCAATGCTTCCAGAATTCGGCGAAAATTAGGGAATGGAAGTGTCTTCATGAGAACGAAAGTGTTCCAACGATAGGTTCCCAAATTCTCTCTGTCTACCCTACTATGCGAAATACATTATGCGTTAAACTAAAAAAAGATATTTTACGAATGTTTAATAACATTTCAACCACTTTTGCCAATATTTTTTAAACAATAGGTATATTCTATATACAACGACTCTACAATTTCTTATAGATAATTTTTCGGCTCGTCTTATTCGAAGTTGCCGTTGGATTAAAAATCATATAGAGTACATTTGTAAAGATAAATGAATTATAAATATTGTTATGACACTTTGAGCTTTAATAAAGATTAGACATTTCTTAACTAGTAGGTAGATACTCTAATGAAAACCGCATTAAAATCCGTTGCGTTTTTTGTAAGATGTACGCCTATATCATTTATGCTGGGAAACAACCTTGTTTTATATGAAATAGAGATATAATTTCTCGAAAATATCTCGAAATAGGAGATTTAATGATATGCAACAAAAATACAGAAAAATTTGGACATAAAACTTGAATAATTTCTTCAGCACATTGTATAGGATCGATGGGGTCTTTTAGTATTTTGATATACCAAATTTCAAGCTGTGTGATTTTTTTGTTATTTAACCACTATTTAGAAAGCTAATTTGTTTGGACCAATAATAGTGTTTTAAATAAATAAAGTAACATTTCTTAATAAACTATCAAAGCCTTTTTTGTGAAAAAGTTAAAATTTCGTTAAATATATCAAAACATATAAGTAAAAATATATAAGTAAATGTATTTTACTTATAAATTATTTTTCAATATAAAAAAACATCTGAACACCTTTAAATCAAATTAAATCGTATTATATTTCTTCTCATGACAGGTTGCTAGGTGATTATCTATATTTTATAAATGTCCGTTTATCAGCATAACCCAGGAGTATCAAGTTCAATTCCCACAACGTTTACAAAAATAAAGTAGAAATTACAATGGACTTTTGACGCTGCTTCGTCCACATTATTGTGATTTTCTTTATATTATTGTTCTATGTATGTGAAAATAGTTGTTCACAAGTAATTTTTATGAATTGGTGAAAAATCAATAATGACAGACAGAAAAAACAACATCGGACAATATACAGTATATATATATACTAACTAAAAAAAAACTAGCTCAAAATTTAATTAGGATTAACCACCATTTAAGTATAACAGAGCTCCAAGTAAAGATTTAATTAGTCAAAGAATCTTTCTCTAACTGTTAAATATACTGGTTGGTAGTAAGTATTAATATACTGGGTGGAGGCTTTCATGCATGCCCATAACTATAATTAACTTATGATATCATATCTTCAGGGTTTATTGACAGTATAAACTATGGTTAGTAGTACTGCAACTTGGTGGAAAATATTTTTACAAAAAAGCTAAAACTTTTAGATTTATAAATGAATTCATACTTCAATTCACATTTAACCGATTTAAGACTTCTTTTCTACATACAAACTTAAACATAATAGGCTATTGCAATAATGAATTAATATAATAAAAGTAAACACCAGGACTACAAACATTACTTAAAAAAAAAACAAAAAAAAAATTTCAAGACCATTAAAGAAAAAAAAATACATATATGTTTATATGAATTTTATTTAGCTGTAGTGTGTTGTCCACTTTTGTCTGAACATCAACTTTGACAAATCTCTAACACGACGGTAGTTAAATTGATAATATTTAAACTGTCTATGCCCTACCTTTTTTAATGGCTGGATTCGCCATTAAAAAAGGTAGGGCACTAAAGGCGGTAATCAAAAGTTATCACAACTAAAATAATTAAGTAATACATTTAATAATAAATTGCACTCCATAAAATGTTTATCAGCAATTATAAAAGATATGTAAATACACAAGTACTTACATAGAATGAAAACTGCAAATAGCAAAAATGCAGGAAACGACCACCGCACCGTGTGAATGAACGGTGTTTTGTTTTGAAACCGACCCAATTAGGTGTTTACTAAGTACTTACATGATATGAGATTTTGAAAAGAATATTTTTTTATAACGTTTAATGGCTTTATGTTATTGGGGCATTAAAATTGAGCAATTTTTTGTATCTCTATAGTCTATACTAATATAACAAAGCGGAAGAGTTTGTTTGTTAGTTTGTTTGCTTAAACGCTATGATCTCTGGAAGTACTGGTCGGATTGTCGAATATTTACTTTTTGTTTATTTTGTATGAAAGCTACATTCTTCAGGAGTGCTATAGGCTATATACAATTACAGTTAAATTTTTAGTTAGCCTTCAATAATGAAATAATAATAATTAGGAACGCCATCGTATTATTTTACTCGTGTGCGCTGAAGAAATAGTTAAATATAAGTACATTGTATTACAAAAACATTCAGTATTATTAGTTCTAAAATAAGGCCCGCGAGACCCTATATCTATCTCTTATAAATAAGTCACAATAAGACATTTTGTGACAAAAGATAATTGAAATTTCAAGGTGATATTTCAACGTCTTTTATTTGACGAAGATGTTGAAACTTACGAGCAAAAGTTATTTCATCATTAAGGAATTTTAATTAAGATAAGCTTTAGCTTTTATATCATGTAAATTGGATGTATACTTTTTGAGAAAGAATAAAATTAAAATAATTCAACGCTCTGTTTACGGCCGCAAGCACGGGCTCGAATCTTGCGAGGGGCGCCTTTGTCGCCGATTTCGTCTACGCCAACAGCGACGTAATGCTTTCTCAAAATTATGAAAAAATATTGAATGCACAAATAATATAATGAATCTTATGGCAAATGCAGCATAATAAAATAATCATAGGTGGCTTATGCGGGCGAAGCCGCGAGTGGGCCACTAGTAATATTATAAAACTCAAAAATTTGTTTGGTTGATGGTGTATTTGATAGTCCGTTTAGAGAGGAAGGCTGTATTACATCACTGTAATTGTTTGGTGAAACTCGGATGTTCGCTCTGTTAATAAGTCAAAGCACGGCGTTGAGTTCCGCCACCAACAAGCAATCTCTGGAAATTGGAGAACGGAGTGTCTAACACTAGATTCCCTCTGCCTACCCTGCTGTGTGCGGGATACAGCGTGAAGCTGATTTTATAATCTGAAATAAATAATTACATATAAAGATTAAATCTTTATATATAAATCATACATAAATCTTTTATATATAAAGATTATCTAGTTAAGCATATATATAAAACTATAATTATAATTACTATAGGTACTTGACAAAGTTCATATGTATCGAATATCAAAGGTTCACGCAAAATACTGTACACAGTTTTTTTTCGTATTCCATTACAACACGTGATAATGTATTTTTTAACTGCTTTGAATAAAACCGACAATAATATATAGATTTTTTTTGCGCGTCAAAATTAGTTTGCTGCCCGAAATTATTAAACCATTGCATGTTAAATACCGAAACTAAACGCCGCGCTTTGTCTTGTTACGAAAGCGAGAAAATTAAAATTAATTCCTTTCCTCGACTGGGATTCGAAGCCAGGACAGTCGCACTAATAAAATAATAGGTAAATATCCTATAAACAACTGAATGTCTGGCGCCACCAGCTTGACCACCCGTAGAGAGATTTAGACCGACAAAAGAACCGCCATATTGTATTACAAAACAAAATTCATATAAGTACAAACGCTACGTAAACTATTCGACTATTAGTATCTCGATTTATGCAATGATTGAATGTAATCTGATTATAAACAATCTAAGGCCAAAAAGATCGACAGAAACGACATGTCGTGTACGGCCAAGACTAAGAATTCTTTTCCAATTTTTTCTTTTGTCTTAGATTAACTGCAGCGTTGAGTTTCGCGACTCTACAGGCTGTATCTGAATGGATTATCTTATCACCACACTCGACATACAAAAGATACACGAAGATATTAAAAAAAATGTCTAAATAAAATAACTTGATTTAAAATGTATTTTGCACAAAAGTGACCTTTACCTTTATACCAGTACTTTATAAATTCAGCAAATATTTTTGTTTTCTTTCTTCGTCTAATGTCAAGATACTGAGTTCTTTTTCCGCAAGAATTCGAGACATTGCAATTGTTATAGTAGTAAATATATTTCTCTGATTTTCAAGACTATCCAAACTAAAAACACAACGTTAATTAGTTATTACTTCAAGTGGGATTTGAACGTGCAACTATCACCACTTATTCAAAATAAACTATACAACTTTAACAAACAAACGTTTTCAATTATGACGTAACAAGATAATAAATGTGTTTATCCCTAAATGATCGTAGGCCTTAAATCACGGTTTAATAAGTAACTTGATACTAGAGAGGCTCCTCCCTCAACTAATATAAAAAATAAAGAGTTTGCTGTATGTTTGTCATTGAATATTACTTCTAATATTTGTGATTTTGACTCATTTTAAATGAAAGTATTTTATTTAGATTCACGTTGTATCCCGCACATAGCAGGGTAAGCAGAGGGAACCTACTGTTCCGATTCGGCACTTCCGTTCCATTGAGCACTTTCTCGAAGTATCACGTATTAGTGGTGGAGCTCAACCCGCGCTTTGTCTCGTAACCAGAGCGAGTAAATTAAATATTTCAATCTCCCGAGTGGGAAAAAATTAAAAGCTTTAAATTAATTTTACCACAATGTTGCAACTTATCAATACCATGTGCTTACTAGTATAAAGTGCTCAAAATATCAGTATTGTAATCGATTCGGTAACCAAATTGAAATATATCAAAAGCAACAGAACCAAACGTCCATACTTATAAAGGCTAATAAACACATTACCCTCCTTTGCGTCGCGCAGTCGGGTCAAACCGCTTGTGTTACTATACGTTTGTATATTGACGGTAGGCTGTCATTATTATAATGTACTAGCGACCCGCTCGCGGCTTCGCCCGCTTTAACTACGGGATTATTCATATAATGTACCTATGTTTTCAAAGCACTTAAGATTACTAATGTGAAAATTATTGAAACCTTAATGCAACCCGCATTTTCGTAGCTCCAATAAGAATGTTCCAATTGTTTAAAAAAATACACACCTGAACACAAACAACAGAAAACTTAAACGAAAGAAATTATAATCAACAGACTACCTACTATTCTCTTACCCAAAAATACTTAAACGAAAGATGTAACCAACAATGCCGCGACGAAATACATTATAATTATTGGATAACTCCAAAATACGTGCAATCGCTTCTAAATTTACTTTGCTATAGACCCAGGCACAGAATTGAAGCATTCTCTCGTCCATCTCCGTAGTAGCTCCGAACGACATCTGGGTTTGGGCATCAACACGACATCATTGGTTCCATGGCCGTGGTCTCAAGCGATAACCTGCTCTAGAGCAGACACAGAGAGAGGCGTGTGGGACGGGATTGGAAAGATTATCAAATGCCATCTAGGCGGTCAACTCAGTCAGGTGAGACCCTCGGTTTCCTGAGGGAGGCCCAGCTTAAACGACCAAGGATCAATGCAAGGCTCATGAGTCGCATTTGGAGGAGGATAGAAAGTCCCTCGGAAGTCATCTGACGTCTGACCTCGGGCGGCCGGATATGCCACGGAGTGCTGCTCCTTAGGTGCAGGTGACCCGATACATTGGCGCAGCGGAATGCGTTGGACGCGAGACGACCAATGTGTACCTCCAGGCTTTCTATTTTTAGGTTGCGGTGATGCGTGGTGTTTCTCACGTAGTATGGCCCCGTGCCTCACTCGACGGAGGATGAGGTTCTGGACCACCTGCAGGATTTCTCTTTGAGTGATACTCGCTAGGGCGATTTGATGTCATCAGTGTATAGTGCGTAGAGAGCAGGTGACAAAATGCTGCCCTGGGGAAGAACGGCAACTATCGAGTCGCTGCTATACCTCGAACTCTTAACTCTCAAGGAATGTCCTGTCACTGAGGCAGGGAGGCAAAGACATGCGCGACGTGCTGGGGGGTGCCGGCTCTGAGCACTTAATGAAGTAGGTCCGGGTGCCAGACGTGGTCGAATACGCGTACTACGTCGAAGAAGACTGCTATTGCTCTCTCCTTTCGGTTGATCGCTGTTACGGCGTAGTGTAACCAGAGTAGTATACCCGCTCGCCAAACTGCTCGCTTCATGGGTGGATGTGCGCCTGGAGAAGTGAGAGGAATAATTTCTCGGACAGCTTGGAGACCGCGCAAAGGAGGGTTATAGATCGGTACCCCTCAGGCTGCTATGGGCTCTTCCCAGCCTTGGGCAACATGATGAGCAGGCCCTCCTTCCATGCCCGGGGGAAGCTAGGCGGGTGCGGCGGATCCATTTTTATAAGCAAAATATCGAGGGCGCGGGAGGAAGCGTAGAGGTCGGCGAGCCGCTACACAGCAAGATTTTTTTAGTATCGTAATTTCAAATCTGTGCTACTAATCAACATTTTGATCTACATTAAATGGCCAAGATAACTAATATACTTATTTATACACTGAGAGTAAGGGATAACATGAGTCGATATAGCTTTTCTCTAAAACTATTTGTAATTTCGAAATATGATTAATGAAGGTAATCTCCACTAACAATTCAATTTTGTTTACTTTATTGTATAAAATATTATATAATAGTGCTTCAAAAATATATATTTTTATCAACAATCATATAACCCAGACGTTTCGAACGTCATTCTTTAGCCAGGGTCATACCAGCGCGATTTCTATATAACATTCGCTGGCAAGCTAATGCCTTGAGTTCATTCAAATGACGATAACTTTTTTTTTAATGAACCGATTTTGATGAACCAAACTTTAGAACCTACATTGAGTTAAAACAAAGCAATTGGTGAAATTTTCAAGTAAATCGGTTCAGTAGTTTCAGAGAAAAATGCGGACAACAATATGTCGACAGACAGACAGACAGACAGACAGACAGACAAGAAATTCAAAAAAAATCTTTTTGCTTTCTATTAGTCTTTTTAAGTGTCCCTCTATCCATTTCAGTCAAAATTACTAAATGTACAGACAAAATATTTTTACTGTCTTATTATATATAGAGATAGAGATGATTATAATGTATGAGTAACAATAAAAGCTGGTACGTATTAATATAAAAAAATAGCAGCAGTTTCGTGCTGGCACTAGTAGCATTTAGTGCAGACGCATTTGTTGCCTAAGAACATATTAAAATAGAAATGGTACATATTTTTTAGCTTCCTATTCTGCGTATAGCAGGATAGGCAGAGGGAACCTAGTGCTAAGACATTCCTTTCCCTACGCACCGCTCAGTTTTCAAAACATAATAAATTGAATATAGGATATTAGGGAATTACCTACGTTATTACGAAAAAAACTAGACAGGTATAGGTGATAAAGTAGTCATTGACGTAATATTTGAACTCGCCCACCACCTTTAGAAGGTAAGGACTTTACCTAGTTTAAATAAACGGTAATTTAATTAAATCTAATCTAATTTATTAAATAATTTAGTAAAAACATTCCACGCAATGTTCGAGACATTGGGTATTGAGTAGCAGAACTCAACGCCGTGGGTAACGGAGTGGTTTAACACTAGGTTTCTTGTATTTCCCTGTTATATCCGGGACATAGCGTGAAACTAAACAATCATAACCTTTCCAATACTTACAAATCTGAGGTCTACAGTACTATATTTCAATGGCACACCCCTATTTACGTCGACCAATCAGAATTCATTTCACTCACCCTTTAAATATTTAAGCCAATGAAAACTCGAGCATCGTCAGGTGTGATCAATAGGTGTTAAGTTACGGATGCCTAAAAACTACTTTGATGTAAAATACTGCTTTTTGGATAAGGGTATCCTTTAGGCTTTATTGTAATTTTATCAAAAATACTTTACAAGCATAGTTAAGAATTGTTATTTTAATTAAAATCTTCCTATTTAATTACGATTTAGGCCATGGTAATGTATAAGGAGGTGCGCGAGGTAGTTATGAATTCGATTTGCACTCAGGTAATGAATAATTTTTGTTTCCCTGATCTGGTTTTTAGTATTTCATACCCAAAGGGTAAAACGTCCGTTTCTCCGTCTGTAACAATGCTGTATCTCATGAACAGTAATAATAGTCTTACTGAAAGTCTAGTTGAAATTTTCACAAATGATGCATTTCTGTTGCCGCTATAACGTAATTTTTTGCTGTTTTTATAGATTAGGTACGTGCGCACTTGACCGATTCTTATTTATTTCGCCGGAAATTAGAAAATAGAGATTATCTAGTCGAACTCTGGTATATGGAGAAAATCGTGAGGCTGATTGAACGCGTATAACGCGAACGGTAGTATATGATTTTAAACCTCATTTCAACATTTTAAATATTGTGTATTTCCAGTTTAGTTAATGCAAAAAAAAATTAACGCATTTTGATCTTATTATTATTATTTAAAATCATTATTAAATTATATTAATTTATCCACCTAATTTAAAATTATATTTTATAAAGATAGATGTACCTTTTACTTATTAGAAAATGAAACAAAAAGATTATGTAAATAAAACAAAAAAAAATAAAACTCTACTATTCGTAAAAATAAAAAAAAAAACAACTGTATTAGCACAAAATCTGTCAACGCTTCAGTATCTTGAAACAAAATCGTGAGAGCGTTTGTGCAGGTGGGTTGTTATCAAGATGTGGTAATCCTTTGATAACGATTTTGTTGAAATACTTATTTTTTTTAGCGTCACGCTTTACTCTCATATAGCAGCGTAGGCAGGGTGTAAAGACACTCCGTTCTCCGCCCAAATTCGAGAGCAGGGAAATGAAACCAATTCATTCCCTACAGTGGGAATCGAATTTACAATTAGCGCTTACTCTGCCTCGCTGTGCTACAAAGGATATATATTTTTTTTATTTGAATCTACAACCATTTCCTCCATTCAGTCCACCTCTCAAATGAATCGTGTTGGTGTGAAAAGATTATTTGATAGTCTATTAATGTCAACGATCAATAGTGTATTGTATGTGTAGTACAAGCCGCAGGGGATTAAAATGCGCAATATTGTTAGATCACTCGGCAAAATCAGTTGTTGCACGTCATGCAGAGGAAATGGGGTGCAACTCGGATTGCATTATAGATGTTTATATGGTATTCGCAACTTTTGCGAGGACTTTAAAACGTAAAGTAAAAAAATCCCTTTTTTTTCGTGTTTGAGAATTCGCTTAGATAATCACCAATAATCTAATAGGGATCAATTGGGAAATTAATTTTTATTATTAGTTCCACTCTCTTCTCTGTCGTTCAATTTGGCCACGAAGTGGAGAACGGAGTACCTTAATATTGGGTTCTCTCAGTTATAAAGGATAAAGCGAAATAAGTAAAAAACCGTATATACTTTTTTATTCAAGTTACAATATTGCGTTTTGAGTTACCCAAGTGTACAAAATTCGATTGCGCGTAAGTGTCAAACAACAATGGCGATGTTCAGTTTGTATAATGTATTGTTCAAATACACGCTACTAGAGATTAGCACGCCTTTGCTATGAAAAAAAAATATTTTGTTGAGATTTAATAGTACCTATATTATTTATTTACAATTCTTTATTAGCTTCACGCTGTAGCAAGGTAGGCAGAGAGAATTTAAAAATCCAATATTAGGACACTCCGTTCCACGCTTTCCGCGGAACTCTGGGGGCATTACATGTTGAGTGCCCGATGTCAACACTGCCCTTTGCCTCGTGCGCTTACCAGAACGAGAAAATGAAAATATAAATTTAAGTAAATATTTCATCTCCTTGAATGGGGATCGAACCCACAACCAGTCGATTTTGCAGTCACACCTCGTGCCGCTGCGCCACGACTGGCCTCAATGATTTAATTTAATTTTATTTAATTTCCCCTAGTGGGAATCGAATCGCAAAGACAGATAGATTACAATTTTTAATTTCGTTATGACGGCGGAGTTTGTTGGGTTGACGTCTTAATTTTTATACAAATATTCAAGACAAGTGTCATCGAAATTAAAAAAAAAATACTTACATCGAAAGCTAAATCGATAAGCGTAAGAAAACTTCTTAACTTTAAATTTAAGTTAACTTATAGGCGTATCTAAAGAATTTTACAATTTAAAATCTTATTAAATCAGCTTCATGCTGTATACCGCATACAGCATGGTAGAAAAGAAAAGTATTTTTTTTTTTGTTTATTTAAACTGAGATATTGTGACCACGCGAAGTGATCAAAATTCGATTGCGCATAACTCATAGGTTTTTTCATTAGTAAAATAACAATAGGCTGTTCATTTCTAACGTCATTGTTCCGGTGCTTAGAAGCGGATTATTGATGTCAGATCTTGGCCTTCTTGTAACTTTCGATAAGTTCGGAAACCTATTGTTAAAAATCGGAAGCGGGTAACGTTTTTAAAGAAACACGTTAAAAACACACATCGTCTATATGATTCTAAACTATTTTGAAAGAGATACTATGTAATTGCAATAAGTGATATGTATCACCTACTAACAATACTTCACACTAGTTTCCTTCCAACAGGGGCCGTCACTTACAAGCGAGTGCCCCCGATTGACACAATTCCACTGCTTTTATAGTTATTTTCCACCTAAATCTACCCTCTTTTACACTAAATCTACCCTCTTTTACACGAGTACGCTAACACGGCCATCCTGCATGGTGCCCGCCCCGGGCACCCCACGAGTCGGGATAAATCACTGTGACAATAAACAGCAGTTAATCGTGCGCCTAAATTATACTGTATCATAAAACAGTCCCATAATGGAATTTTGCTCATTTTATCATTCTTTACACTGAAATAGCTCGACAACATGACCCAAATTAAAAGGAATATGCCGCACTTAGGAAACCCTAAAGGGACTATGCCACACTTAGGAAACCCTAAAGGGACTATGCCACACTTAGGAAACCCCAAAGGGACTATGCCACACTTAGGAAACCCCAAAGGGACTATGCCACACTTAGGAAGCCTAAAGGGACTATGCCACACTTAGGAACCCTAAAGGGACTATGCCACACTTAGGAAACCAGACTCATAGCTCAACACAACTTGCACTTAAAGAGAATTTTACTCACTTAAGCGTACCAAGTTGTTAAAGTCGTCTCCCTCTTAAAGAGTATTTTTCTCACTTAAGAGTACCAAGATCAACTTTGAGCCCACATGTCAACATTATAAAAATTGTAAAGTGTGGCTAACTTACTCTCAAAGCATCATGCACAGACCTGTATTTTCGCTCGGTCTAACCTGACACTTGCTTACTATTCATCCTTGATTCGATCCATTTTTCGAGTCTTTATGACACCACAAAAATCACTAAAACAATAAAATTATTAGTAAAGTAGTCCTTCTAATTTTCGATAATAATTTCAAACAGCAAAGATTTTATAATAAGAAATAAGTTTTAATTTTTAGAATACCAAACTTTCAATCCAGAATACCAATAGGGCGAAGATACACATAAAGATATGAAAACTTTATGCGTATCCCACTTCTGATGTTAAAAATCGGAAGCGGGTAACGTTTTTAAAGAAACACGTTAAAAACACACATCGTCTATATGATTCTAAACTATTTTGAAAGAGATACTATGTAATTGCAATAAGTGATATGTATCACCTACTAACAATACTTCACACTAGTTTCCTTCCAACAGGGGCCGTCACTTACAAGCGAGTGCCCCCGATTGACACAATTCCACTGCTTTTATAGTTATTTTCCACCTAAATCTACCCTCTTTTACACTAAATCTACCCTCTTTTACACGAGTACGCTAACACTATTGAGTATTTTTTTTACGACAAATTCACATTGCTTTTTCTATTATTTTTTTTCTACATGTATCCCCCATGTAGCAGTAAGGCAGAGGGAGTCTAAACACCCCAATGCACGCACCCCCAACGCACCGGCAAATTCTTGAGCTATTGCATATTGATTGGCGGAACTCAACGCCGCACATTAGTGTATTACCAAAACAAAGAAATGAAAATAATTTATTCCTCAGAGTAAAAATAATAAAAAATAATTTTAAAAAATATTGAGATATCGATTTATTTTAGTTTCCCCAATCTGATTTTTCGTATTTTTTGTAAATTGGTCAGATACTATATGGTGATATCCGGTCCCTAAAAATAATCTTCATTCATATTCATTATCTTGTCATATGAATTCTTATTAATTAATTGGTATTTTTACACTACTATTAAATATTAATTAATTGTTAATTGTGATTTCTGCACAAATAAATGATTTTTCGTTAATATTTAACTGCAATTAAAATTTACCCAGCTCTTATATGGAGTTCCTCTTTCCGCGCAGCCTCACAGCATCAACAACTTTACGCACAAAATTTTTGCGTTAAAGAAAAAATCATCTGATGCGTAAAGCTACAAATGTTATATTAAAAAAATCAAATAAATCAATCAGTCAGCTTCACGCTGTATCCCGCGCACTGCAGAGTAGGCAGACGGAAAATTCTGTTAAGATACGGCGTTCCCCTTTCAGCCGAATACTGAAGGCATAAATGCGGAATTCAACCCCGCGCTTTGTCTCGACACCATAGCAAAGAAATGAAAATATAAATTTGACTAAATATTTCACTTCCTCGAGTGGGGATCCAACAAACAACCAGTGGTGTTTACAGTCACATTTTGTGCCCCTGCGCTAAGACTGGCCTCGCATAAATATTCATTGATAAGAGATAATATTGGTGGCTCCGGCTAAATATGAGCTGCTTAAATCTGTAAACATTTATCTGATACAATATAAATAGAATCCTAAAATAAAGTTCATAAGACCAAATTTTGATAAATCATTTTGGAAATAAAGAGAACTTTTTGCATCTTTCACTTTCGTAGGATTAGCGTAATCCAGTATGGAATTTGTTTGTACTCAAGACCCTTGAAGTAATGTGATTTTTTGCTCCATTATACAAATCTATAAACAACTCTAATAGTATTAGTTGGGAGATATCTCTGTAAGAATTTTAGTTTTTTTATCTTGCGGACGGACTATTGACCCATGCCTCTTTTTTATACTATATCAGAAAAAGATAAGAGGTAAGCTAAGATTTTATAGTAGTGTAGCTAACATTTTTTTCACGCTCTATCCCGCATACAATATGGTAGAAAAGAGTACCTAGTGCTAACACACTCCATTACCCACGCACGACTCGGATTAGGAACGTTGCGTGTTAGGTGATGCAACTCAACGCAGTGTTTATTTGTATGTTTTTAAATATAAACGTTTAGTGCAGTTAATATCTAATTTATTAGTAGCTAGCTAAGCAAGATCTATTTCTAATTATTTTATTAGATTTTTTGTTAATTTCAAAATAGATTATTGATAAAAATATATAAATTCAATAATATTAAACTGTAACTTAGACAGAATATTTCATGACATGTTTTTTTTTAAATTTATGCAATTATTTCTAGTAAAATTATCAAAAGTTTTATTTATATTTAACAGTTCACTTAAATAAAACTTATTTTATGATATAGATTTATATTCTTACAATTATTCTGTACCTGTGACCACTGTTTAGAATTTAATTTAATTTAACCACTAGGCTAACTGGCAGTCACAAATTAGGCTCTAATTACACAATGCACATAACAATCTCGGTAATCTTATACTAAGATAAGATCGCACGCCGCTATTAAAGTAACACGAAGCTCAATTTAATTATTTATATATAGGTATTTATTTTATGTAGTTAGTCCTACCCGGTGGTATATTAAGAGGAACTGAATTATTTTCATTTCCTCGCTCTGGTAACAAGAACAAGCTCGGCGTTGAGTTCCGCCACTCTGTTCTGGTCTGTTCTTAGTTTATAGCGTTCGGAGCGTGTCAGTTCTGCGCTAATCACGTAGTGAATGTCACGTCGTTGTATGGAGAACACACGAAGGAAATATTCCGCCACTCAACACGCATTGCCTTGAAAATCGATAGTCTGTGTCTTGGCATTAGGTTCCAAAAACAGTTCTTCATTTATGGTGTTTCGAGCGTGTCATGCTATAAATATTTATAAACATATTTAAATTTATATACCTACCTATAATAAAAAAATGTGAGGTCTGGGAGATTATTAGGTAGGGAAACTGATAAAATAGCTCTCGCAAAAAATGTAGGAGATGAATGAAGGCAAACATATATACATCGTTTAGTGTAACAAAGACGCAATTATATTTTTTTTAAAAGTATATTATGTCAATGTATGCGGAAAAACTAATTCATAGACTTTGATTGTCTTCTAAAATGTTTAAAAAAGTGAAAATACGTCATTGTTGCACCAAAAGGGCGATAACAAAAATGACTCTCCATTAATAGACCACAAGAAAATAATATAAATTATTTCATAGAAAAAAAGTCGAACTCTTTATAGCCGTTTCATCTTAACAAATACAATTTGACAGTTAAATTTCACGCTACGTCGGCTCTTGAAAGCGCATAACCTGTCACTTGATAACGATATTAATAGCCTAGTAATACTTGGAAATATAGTAGCTGTAGTAGGTATGTAATACATTTTTGTGAATTGGTTACTGTGGTTTTGAAATTTAAATCTAATCAAGGGGCATTTCTGTTTAAAATATGTCTTGTCCGATTGTAAATTGGTTAGATATTTACTACTAAGTACCAGCCATTCGTATATAGACTACTTCTTTCTATTATTCTAAGTTATTAAGTTAAATCAACAATTAATATGAGGCCAGTCGTAGCGCAATACAAACGTAATAAACGCGACTGGTTGTAAGTTCGATCCCAATTTGATCAAAATTAAATATTTATTTCATTTTATATATCCATTTCTTCCCTCTGGTGTCGAGGCAAAGCGCGGCGTTGAGTTCCGCCACTCAACACGCAATGCCTCCAGAATTCGGCCGAAAGTGGAGAACGGTGTGTTTTAACACTAAGTTACCCTGCTGTGTGTTACACCAAACATCACCAAATTTTTCCAAATATTTTACATTTTTTCCTATATTTTATGAAAAAAACGTTACAGCAGAAATGGGTAAAACTAAACTTCACCCAATTAATATTAAAAGCTAAAAATATTCCAAACATGTCGAATTCCGACAAGAACATGACAAATTGGCCTGAAAAAACTAAAATCTGTCGAAACATCTCAAAGAACATTCCTTTCAAACACCTTTTCTTGTACAAAGTTCATTTTTAAAAACTTTTTTATTGAAATTTTCACATTTTTAGGGTCACATGACACCTCATTACGCTTATTGCTTCTTTTTTAACAAAAATGAATATAAGAATATGGATAAGGTTTCAAAAATTTTATAGTTTTTGATGCGGTCGAGAATTCTATAAAATGTATATATATTCTTACAACAAACGTATACCTAATAAGGACTTATTTTTAAAGAATATTTAATTAAAAAAAAAAAAATTAATTAAATTATATTAAATTAAATTAGCTTCACGCTATATCCCGCACACAACAGGGTAGGCAGAGGGAACCTAGTGTTAAGACACTCCGTTCCCCACTTTCTGCCGAATTCTGGAGGCATTGCGTGTTGAGTGGCAGAACTCAACGCCGCGCTTAACCTCGACACCAGAGCGAAGAAATGAAAATATAAAATTTAAATAAAAAAAAAATAATTTAATATTTTAATATTTTTAAATATATACCTAATTGCCTACAAAGTTTTGTAAAACTGTAATATATATTAAAGTAGCGAACCCAGGTCCACACAAAACATGTCAAACATGAGGGGATGATGTTTTTGTGAAAATAAATCTGTCAAACGGGTCACACTCGTGCTAACGCTACTCGTTGGTAATTAAGATTTACCTAACTGGGTACCAAAAAAGAAAAATTAATAATCAAAACAAAATGAATTCGGAAAATTAAAAAAAACACATACAAACGTTCGGTGGAAATTAATTATTTAATATTATTATTTCCTCGCTCTGGTAACAAGACAAAATACAGAGTTGAGTTTCACCATTTAACACTCAAGGTCTCAAAAATTGGGTGATATGTGAGTGAACGGAGTGCCTTAACACTCTTTACCCTCTGCCTATTCTGTTGACCGTAATCAAAGTATTTCGCGCGAATCGCTAATACTTACATATATTGAAAACTACGGAGAATGTCCTGTCAACATTCTCCGCTGCCAAGTATCTATGCCCAAAAAATATATAATTAAAATATCAGATCTGCCAAATAACACTTGATCGACCCTCTCAATTAAATAAATAAGCTTCAAACTTGCAACTTTGATGGATGTACCTAATTTGATAGGGTTGTATCAATAAAAGGGATGCGACATATGCTTTGTAGGGGCGCACCTAATGCCAAATTACGCGGAAAATTCCACATAATTGTACCAATTATGTTCTGTGATTCAGTTTGTTTTTTTTTTTTAATTTTTAAAATGCAGGTATAATTTTTAGTTTAATTTTCCGAAATTTTTCTCTGTATGACGACATACGTATCTCACAAAGATACCTTAGGTATTTACTATTTACTGCATGAATGCTGCCAAAACAAAAAATACTGCTACGTTTAGTACTCAAAGGTAATTCTCTCTTTCATATCAGCGGATATTTCTTATTCGATAAATATATAAAATTTTATTGACGTCTGAAATATATAATTGTATACATGTTACTCCAGTGACATATCCAATCAACACCTCTTAACCGGGGCAATAAATAAAGCCCACCTTAGGAAATAAAATAGATTGGAAAACTAAGGTAATCAATAAATAAAGCTTATTTTCTCTCTGTGCCTAACTTCAGAAAATGTTAAAATGTTGAAATAAATATTTATTAATTAATATAGATATCATTTCAGAAAATATATTTTTAAAAAACGTATAAAGTTCTAAAACATTACTATTTTAGAATCATCCCCAGGGATCCAATTAAATTAGCGAAAATAGGGGTGGATACTTGGTAACAACAATAAGTGACGAGTCACGAGGGTAACAAAATCTACAGATTATCTATACAAATTAAGTGTCAAATGGCAAATCTCGTGACAATAGATATGATTTATTCAGCCTTATAACATACGTGAAGTTTAGAATTTTATTTTTATTTAATTTTATTATTGTTTTTTGTAGGGATAGTTTTTAAAAGTTCGTATTTGTAGTAGAAATGTTGATTGAGAAGTGAACATTGATAATAAATAGCGATAAAATATCGAAATATGGAATATGAAGTTCCATAGGTACCTTAAAATTTTATTAAGTTGCGTAACATAGTGATAATAATCACCATTTTACTGTACATTGTTTTTGTTTTGTTGTCAATCTCAATTGGTGAAACAAAGATGTATAAATTAAAACTTTACGAAATATTGTAGGAGATACAATAAAATGTTATACCTGAGTTGCCTTCATGACCTTTAAAAATAAATGAAGATATCATTTTATCTTGGTAATTTGCTGGCTACTTAAAAAAATAATTACACCTTCTTTTCCAAATATTTTACGATTCCATTTAGTTATTTATAGTATTGTTCTAAATGCTACATTTTCATAATATTCCTCTCATATCAAAATAGCGCCATCTAGTTTACACTTCTGCATTACATATTAACAATTTAGTGTTGTGTATTCTTAGGTATCGATTTTAGTATTTTAGAAAAACAAAAAAAAATAATTATTTACATTTATGTACTTGTTCATTTTAATTTTGAATACTATACTGACAACATGCAATTTTAAATTTATCTCTTTATTTAAATAAATTTATATGGCAATTTTTTCCTTTAAATACAAGACAGAAATTATTTGTATTTGGAAAAAGATTAATATAATTTTGTTTAATAAAAGTGAGTACTGTACGTACTACAGTAATCTTATATATAATGTAAAAATTAAACCTAATAATATTTAACTAACCAAGTATATATATTATCAAACTTAAATTATGGTATGGTATATTTATTATCAAACTTAAATTATGGTATGGTAATTGAGGCCGGTCGTGGCGCAGCGGCACGAGGTGTGACTGCAAAACCGACTGGTTGTGGATTCGATCCCCACTCGAGGAGATGAAATATTTACTTAAATTTATATTTCCATTTCTTCGCTCTGGTATCGAGGTTAAGCGCGGCGTTGAGTTCTGCCACTCAACACGCAATGCCTCCAGAATTCGGCAGAAAGTGGGGATCGGAGTGTCTTAACACTAGGTTCCCTCTGCCTACCCTGCTGTGTGCGGGATACAGCGTGAAGCTAAAAAAAAAATTATGGTACCAAAATAAAATTACAGTTCCATTTTGACGTCATTTATTCATAAAGACAATTTCAATAAATGAACGCACTAAATTACAATAATTTGAGATATGTCACTTAGATATTAATCAGTGGTGCGAGTTGCGTTATCCGCTACTAAAAGTTAATATCAATTAAGATTGGTGTTTTTTTCAAGTTAAGCACTTTATATATTGCCTTCGATATTATATATCGCATTTAGTATGTTTATATTTTAGTAACATAAAATTTTCTCACAAACGCAACGCCACCACTTTTTCTCTATGACCGTAATTATGTATATAATAATAAGCTACAATACTTTACGCTATTGTTACAAGATCAATGTTACTGGAAGACAAATCGTATGGCATACAATATTTTAGTACAACATTATTTTTAATATAAATGCACCGATATGTACGTAATGCTATCAAACTATTGAGGAAAAAAACTACGGGATTCAAATACAAAATATTAGGAAAATAGAATTTCATATCACCTAGTAGAAAACTTTTCAGAAATATTCAGATTTAGAAAAAAATAATTACAATTACGTTTTAAGAACGAGAGAATTGAAACAATAGTGCAAGACATATTGGAAAAATTCGTAAGGTGGCACGATTCAACAAGAAAATATTTACATTAGATGAAATAAGCATACGTATATAAATGTTTCGAAAAATTCAAGTACATATATGTAAAAATGCTTGAAATATTTTTATCACTCGGCAAAAACATAGCCCATATATACAGCAGAAGCAAGTAAGGAGGTGAAGGACTATAACGCTATAAATTGCTGTTAAGAGAAAGAACCTTGACAATTGATAAGAAGATTTAAAAGACCTATCGTTTCGAATGAATTAATTTAAAAATCATTAATAATCGATACTATAAGTCATAGTTACTATTTTTCTTTGATAGAATTTTTAGATTTTTTAGGAATTGCAGGAAATACATTTTATCTTTCAAATATCATCTGTCAGAGTTCCTGTCTTAACAACTGGGATTATAACTTAATCTAATACTAACCTAAAAGGATATAGACTTACTATAAAACAATGATCACAAAACGCATGTCACATGTAAAACTTATGAATATACTTAGAAACGATATGTAATAGTAATTGATGAGTATTCAATATATTTGAAACAAATAGAAAGCCTTGATTTGTAAGCATTAACACACAGCGCACCTTAACTAGCAAAACTTGGAACTAGTGTCTTTTATATAATAAAATTAATATTTATACGTACAAAATGTACATACATTCTCGAAAAATCTTAAATATACTTAACCTGAAGGAATGTGCGAAGTAAAATTGTAAGAAAATCAAAGTGGAAGTTGGGAGAGGTAGATTGATACAACTTCTTTAGAACCATTATTGTGTACGTTACCTTAAAAATTTAACTTATTCTATAGGAATAACAATGTTATTACACTATATACTATACAAAATATCAGAAAAAGGTTGAGAAACCATTAATTCACACACAAGGAAATAGCTAAGTTGACATATATCCTTAAAACACTTGTAAACTTATAGAAAATATATCATGTAATAATATTATACGGCGTGCTTAAAACACGGAAGATTATTAAGCATCGTATTATTATGTATGCATTTATAAACTATTAATATCTATAATAATTAATTAAACAATTCATTTACATATTAAGACTTATATTAAAATGCGATAATAAACACTAGTCGTACCAAGTTTTGCGCACAATACAACATCGAATCTGCCATAAATGTCACAACGACGCGACGGCGACGAATAAAAAATTACTTATTGCTTGTACACGTAATATCTTCATATGTCCGCTATACCGCAAACAATTTTAAAATAAATTATATTTATATATATTCATACAATTACATATAAACTTTACATATAAATAATTGTTAATAAATTAGATTTTTTTATTATCATCTGATATGTTATGATTAAATAACGACAACTTGCGTGTGCATGATATGTGGAACACTCTTTAAACCCACATACGTCTATTCTTAAACCAGTGAATACGAATTTCAACACACAGCTAACCTAAGGGATAATTTGGGAATAAATAGGGGATTAAATATTTTTTTTTTTCATATCAACCGTCAACAATGTAAACAATTACGTTTTAATTTCACCTTCAATGAATATCATCTAATATCAGCATTAACATATTATTATTTATTTTAATATTATATTTCAAATAGATTATCCTCACAAAGATATATTCTTTTTGCATATTATATACATTTTCAACCACTATTATAACAACACTAACAGCTAATCGACTCGAACTATCGATACGGGCACATCACTTTTACTTCCCTTCAATGACAGCTACAGAAAACTTGCAAATGTTCGTTTCTATTTAATATTTATAACAGATAATATTATACGTTTTTCAAACTGATATTATCATATATTTTTTAGAAATACTTATTATTATCTTTTTATATTTCAAAATTATTTTTGTAGCTGTTAATGCAATTGATTTTGTACAGAAACATTTTTTTGCCTAGAATGAAGTCATCTAGTGCCACGTATATAATTATATTTAATTATGCCAAAATGTGACTAATTAAAAATAATGATTAGATTTCTTTCAATAAATTTGACTTAACAGTCATATTTTCATCAGCGGAAAACAAATATGTGCAAGGTTTTTTAAAATTCATTTTGGCATAATCGCGTCCTTCATATTGTCTTTTAATAGATAATATTAAAAGTGTAAATTTCATAATCAACGTTTTTGGGACTACTGCGCAAACATTTTGGAAAAAAAAAATATTTCACATTAAAAATCTTTAAAAAAATATAATTTTACATTAAATATCGGACAAATATAAAAAAACCGATTCATTTCAATTAAATTAAATATATAATATTTTTAATATTATTAAAGTAATTAATCATGAGTAAAATTAAAAGTATATTTTCAAAATGCAACAATAAGTATTTGATAAGGTCCATATAACTTATATATTGTATAGAAATGTGCCTAATTCATATTTCGGATTTTTTGTATTCTAACGAGAAATTAAAATATTACCTTAGTTCATTGTTAAGTTAGCAGGAACTTATCAGATACAATGTTACAACTTTCATTACTTTACAATTTCGCCTAAAAATGATTAGCGGTAATTTCAATATTTAAACATGCCCCAACCGCTAGAGGGCAGTTTCGTTCTGAACTTTGATAATTAAATATAATAAACGTACAAAAACTAACAAAATAATATTTTTAAAATGAATAATATATATTTTAACTTATAGCATAACAAATATGTTAACGATATTAAAACTGAACAAGCAAACAATAAAAATAATTCATCGAGGGTAAAAAATGTATACCATTTGGTATACATTATCAAAATACCATGTAAAAATGTTAATATAACAAATAGTTTAAGCAACATTTTTTATTTATGTTTCATATGAGTATGATCCTTCTTCATCTCATTCCTTTAAAACTTTCTAAAAATTTTAAAAACAAGCCTTAATGGAAGTTAAATAAAGCTCAAAAAGTTTACCTCCTTCCATTTTGTAATGTCATGCTTATTTTTTTATTATAGCAACTGACTACAACTGGGGCACATACTTTTCGAGCCTTTTTAAAAATAAATATATATATATATATATATATATGATAATGAATGAAAATAATAAAAAACAACACAATACATTTTTATTGAAAATAAAAAAATACTAATAAAAAAAACAAAGCCCAGAACGTTTAACCCCTTCATTCCATAGTATCATATTGCACTTTCTTCACTTTCAAGTACCGCCATATAGCGTAACCGACCAACGTGCCCGCGGTCGCTATGGCCAGAGCTGCCCCAACCGCTACAGGGGCAGTTTCGGACCGAGCCCGGGCAGAGTCCGTACAATGCCATGGCGGACCGAATTCACCGTCGCGTTTGAACATAAATGCTTGTAAACGCATTTGACGGAGATATAGCTTAGCTCGGTGGGCTAGAGTTGGGTTGCTAGAAAAAGAAATATTATTTATAATAACATTATAAGGTTGCTCATATGACTGACTCATATAGCTGTAAACTACTATATATACTAGTTAAATGAAGAAAATTAATGCCACATTGACCGATAATGAAAGTAATTCAGTTCTCCGAGTGGAAATTGAATCCACCATTCCATACCATCGTGGTAAAGATAGATATTGTGTCAATACGCCACTGCAAATTCTGATTTAATTTTACAAAATATAATTTAATTAATATTAGAATAAATAAATCAGCTTCACGCTGTATACCCAGTGTTAAGACACTCCGTTCCCCACATTGCGTGTTGAGTGACAGAACTCAACGCCGCGCTTTGCCTCTACACCAGAGCGAAGAAATGGAAATATACATTTAAGTTAATATTTCGTCTCCTCGAGTGGGGATTGAACCCACAACCAATAGGTTTTACAGTCACACTTTGTGCTGCTGCGCCACGACTGGCCTATAACTTAATTATATTTTTAATAAAAAAATATTTGTAAAAACAAAAACCCCGACTGCATAAAACTAAAAATAATATAAACAAGCCCAATAGTTTATTAGGATTAACAGTCGGGACCTCTTTAAATTATGCGGGATTCCTGGTAAAGATTTTATTGATTGAAGAATTACTTATAGCTTCCGACTGTTAATCCTAATAAACTATTGGGCTTGTTTATATTATTTTTAGTTTTATGCAGTCGGGGTTTTTGTTTTTACAAATATTTTTTTATTTTTTACTTTTTTGTTAGGATTCTTTATGGTAATGATAATCATGATATACCATTTTGAAATCCTCGTATTGAGCTCTTAAATTTGATACCCATATTGTGGTATTCGAAACGAAATTTTTTTTTTTTCACTAAGTCCAATGGCGTCCCACAACCGCCATGATTGTGTTTTTTTTAACGTCACCTATCTAAGAACACTTGGGCTACTAATACGAATCTAACGATACCTCAAATATGTAAATCTGTTCAGCGATTCTGGAGATATGAGGTAATAAAGAATATTACATACATACAAGATACGCGCGAAAAACATAACCCTTCCTTAGCAGTCGGGAAAAAGAGATAATTAGATAAAGTAGTTTTTGTGTGTTCAAATCCCAAACAAGAGAATATATTTTCAATTTCCTGGTCCTATACGTTGAGTTCCGCGCTCCAACACTCATGTTTCTATTTAATCATTTACGAGAAAATTCTATCTATTAATAAGTTTCGTTGCTAACTAAAGACTATCCCGCAAATTATATTATTTTTAATTATTTAAAATGTACAAATGCCGTTGTGGTGAAACTAAAATAATTGAAACTGAAAAACAGAATCGTATATTCAAATGAAATAAAAAAAAAAACAATATTTACATTCAGGCCATCGTGGCGCAGCGGCACGAAATGTGACTGTAAAACCGACTGGTTGTGGGTTCGACCCCCACTCGAAGAGATGAAATATTTACTTAAATTTCAATTTAAAATGGGAAACGGAGTGTCTTAACACTAGGTTCCCTAGGGTCGCTATGCCTACCATGCAGTGTGCGGGATACAGCGTGAAGCTGATTTGATTTAATTTTCTTTTTGATATTTACATTATAGTATCTTTTAATATGATCGGAGACAAGATTGTCTTTAATCAATCCAATTAAAATTGTGGAAATGAAAACTAAAGATTAAAATTAATAGTTAACAATAAAAAGGAAAAATGTGCGCAATTTTTTAAGTTAATTTGCTCTTGCAACATATAATAAATGTCATCGAGATTCGCACGAATATATACTACGTACATATTTTTTAACTTCACATTATATCCCGCATGCAGGGTAGGTAGTGGGAACCTAATGCTAAGAGACTCTGTATTCCACGCTCCGACCAAATTTCACATTTCTCATAATCCGCACTTAGTCTTCTTACCGGAGTGCGGAAATGAAAATAATTTATTCTTCATTTCCTTGCTAGCTTGACTCACCTAGGTTCTTCTTCGGCTAAATCAATAACAGTTTCCTCAGGACATGAAAACGATTTGCCAACGGGTGTGGGAAACAATAGGCTCTAGGTCCAGTAGTCAAAGTTACTCGTCTCCCTTGCTTAGCCGCGTGTTCTAGGATCCTTGCACTTGAGTTGTATGTTAGTCTTACGCTGTCTGCGTACCAACGTTCACCACCTGGTGTCTGGCACAGAAATGGGTCTTTAAATATTAAATTTCAATAATAAATTTTTAAAAAATCTAAAAGAACGAAATATGCTTTAATAATAATGAAAAAAAAATAAAACAAAAAAATTCAAACAGTACAAAGGCAAATATGGGGAAATATATAAAATAATATAACTATAATAATTTATATATTTTTTAGTTAATTAATAATACAAACCTTAGCAAAAGCAAATTCTAAGGAAAATTCTTTGAACGATAAAACCAATGTCTCCATATCGCTTTCTTTACAAACCCCGGCCACGTTCGCATTATTCGGTACGAAGGTGTTGGCATCCTGTGAAAAAATATATTAAAACAATAAATAAATGAAACAATAAATATATATCTAAAATATTTAATATTTTCATTTCTTCACCCTGGTGTCGAGGCAAAGTGAGGCGTTGAGTCCGCCCCACAGTGCCCCGAGAATTCAGTGGAAAGTGGGGGCGAAGTCTTACTAAGTATATATAAAAAATTAGCTTTAGCACACAGCAGGGTAGGCAGAGGGAATCTAGTATTAAGACACATTTTTCGCAGAATTCTGCAGGGCATTGCATATTGAGTGGCGGAACTCAACGCCGCGCTTTGCCTCGACACCAGAACGAAATATAAATTTAAATAAATAATTAATTTCCTCGAGTGGCGATCTCGCCATCGTAATCTTGTTAATATTATATTAAAAACAAAAATTTGCATAACTAAAGTAGTGTTTGCACTAAAATTAGATCTGAGATGCCCCAATTGTGTGCTCACTGGCCACTACAAGACAAAGTTAGACAAATTTATGGTAACTGCAAACTGCACGGAGTTGTAATAGAAAGTTGCGAACTATCGCGAAACTTCTAACAATCTGAAAAGTTAAATTGAATATGTGAACAAACAAAACTTACGATAGTAGTTATGTTATGTGAATATTGATCATATTTCTGTACGTTACACAGGCTTTTAAGGCTTGTACTTTGTAAAAACAGCTTGTACGTGTGTTTGTGAGCGTATCGCTAGTATACAATGTAATATGTAAACTACTGTATACTAATAATATGTACACTACTTTATACTAGCGATCCCCTCGCGGCTTCGCTCGTTTGAACTTCAAAATTTCTATTATTTACTAATCTGAATTACTTCCGTGTTCTAATAATATTACCATTTTAAAGACAATATCCATACATTAAATATTAAATTTTCAGCTGATTCAATAAAGTGTTTATTTTATTACTATAAATGTTGTTGCAGAAAATACTTTATATTAATATTACTTTTTATTTATGAATAGACATAAAAACGTTGTTTTGGTTTTCATTACATATGATAAATGGCCAGAATAATATTTATACTTAAATATCTGCCATCAGTTATATTTATAGAAGATAACTAAAGCGTTTCTTTCTTTAGCATCCCGCATATAATAGGATAGATAGAGAAAAATATTAAGACACTGTTGACGTGGAGACGTATTCGCCCAATTTTCGAGACATTGTGTGTTTATTATAAATTATCATCGCTTACAATTCTACTATACAATTGATAATATTGTACAGAATTAATAATCTTTCTTTATTGTCAAAGCATCAAAAATCCTCCAGTCCCCATTCGTTCATTTAAAAAATACAAAATAATTATATTTCATCATATTTTTATTATTTTTTGCAAAATGCAAACAAATAATATAGTTAAAACTGCATTTAAATCGGTGAAGCCTTTTTTGAGATTAGCACACACAAACTCACAGACAAACAGACAAATCGATATAAATTTAAAAAATCATTGTTTTCGATTCTATTACACTGTTAAATGCCTCCAATAATATTTTTTTAATTTACTATAAATATAGATATGATGTAATATACTCACAGCACGTTCATTAAGTTTGGTAACGTAAGAGATGTCTAGTAAAGCGTCTACGGTCAGCAGGATGCAGGTCTCACCGCCACCACCGAAGAGACGGTACGTTGCTGTCATTAAGCTACGTTCCGTTGCTGGTTCCTGGAAATTGAAACAAATTTTTTATTAAACTTCTGGGGCGGGTACAAGACAATTCTGGGATGGGCATGGCGCACCCGAACACTATGCTTATAGCAAAAATTAAATAATTAAAAACTATTAACGTTATAGTCCAAAAATCTCAATGGCTTCAAATCTCAATCGGGAGCATATTTGTAATAATGGTGGTTTCCTGAGCAATCTAGTCAAAACACCACCTTTATTTCCCCTGAATTAACATTAGGTCTGACTCATAAAATTAAAGTCTGTCAAGGTATATACAAGGTATATACAATAACCTTTAAATACAATAATTTTTGTTTTGCAATGTGACCTAGATGTTACAGATGTTATAAAAATATCGAAATTAAATGTTGTGAAATTAAATCCAAACCAAAATTGGTTAAAAACTTTTAAATCGAGATAAACTAATAACAAAATGTTCCACCTACCTGATTTCTAATGTAGTTAAATCATTATAATATTATTTATATTATTTATATATTACTCGCGTCTGGTGGCGCAGGGGCACAAGCGTATAACTGTAAATACGACAGGTTATGGGTTCTATTGTCAAGGAAATGAAATATTTAATATTCATTATTTGTTCACTCTCGTGTCGAGCCAAAGCGCGGGGTTAAGTTCCACCACTCAATATGCAATGCCTCTAGAATTCGGTAGAAAATGGGGTCCGTTCCTTCCGTTACCCAATTTTTCCTTGATGGAAACGAAGTGTCTTAATACTAGGTTTCCATATTCCCTTTGCTTACCTTGCCATATGCAGTGGCAAGGTAACATTGTGAACCTAAAAAAATACTAACCGTAGATCCACCAGGCATAGCAGTAGTTTTGCTGTATTTAGTGACTCTAGGTTTCCGCGTCGACGCCTGGCTGTCCAGCTGTAGACCTTGCACGGTGCATACCACCAACACTGCCATGGGTACGAGCATTACAATTATTTAAAACGCACTTTTTTATTTATACATTTTTTTCATATTGAAATAAATATCTCATATAACACATTTTGTATTCGTAACGCAGGATATTTCACTATAATATTTATAATTGTACTAAAACTAAAGACAAAAAATTTAGTAGATCATTAAAAGTCATGTTCTATTTCTATTTTCCAGCACTAAATTTCACAAACTATTCAACATATGATTAAAAAGAAACAATGTTATTTTTGAATACATTTTACAAATGGTTGACTCTCAGCCGCATTGGCGTATTGCACTATACAGCAATGATTTAATTTGTCTAGTGTTGTATCATGTAGATGTATGGTCACTTAAAAGGGTCGATAGAAATTCCTACTCGAAGAATATCATTATTTTTATTATTATATATAGTTATCAGAGTGATCATTTCTACATTCAACGCACAATGTGTCGAAAACTGGGCAGAAAATGGGGATAAAGTTGTCTTAACATTAGGTTCCCTCTGCCTGAGCTTAAATTAACAATTTGTTGGAAAAAATAAATAAAAGAACACGATAAGTAGTAAAATGACAAATATTCGTCTTAATAGTCACATACGCATGTATTAATTTATAATTAAAATATTTTTGTTTTCAAACAAATAATCATAATAAAACAAATAATCAAAAAAATAATGCATTAGCAACACGGCGCCACAACTACTAACTCAATATTATCAGCTTCACGCTGTATCCCGCACACTACAGGGTAGGCAGTGGGAACCTAGTGTTAAGACACTCCGTTCCCCACTTTCTGTCGAATTCTGGAGGGATTGCGTGTTGAATGGCAGAACTCAACGCCGCGCTTGCCCTCGACAACAGAGCGAAGAAATGGAAATATCAATTTATATAAATATTTCATCTCCTCGAATGGGGATCGAACCCACAACCAGTCGGTTTTACAGTCACACTTTGTGCCACTGCGCCACAACTGGCCTCACTCAATAATTTATTGAATAAAGTTAAATATGTCAATGCTAATAACGATAACGATAGTATTAAATAAGCGACACAATACCAATAGTTAATTTATATACCAAATCAAATAAAAACAGGCCACATTAATTTAATATGCATTTGGTGCCTTTAAATTCAAATATTTTTAACAATATTATACTATACTAATTCGAGCCGTGGATTCTACACCAGCTGTCATATCGTTTGAACTATATACTATTGCTTACAAACAAGTCACAAAGTGTCCATTGCTCAAACGTCACGAACCTTCAATTAAAGAGATTTATAATTTATTTCATTCTATTTTGATATATAGGATTTCCTTGAATTGCTAAATGTATACGTTATAATTTAACGGTTATATGTACTCAATATATTATGTGGATATACGTATTGCAGATAAAACATATTTAAAACATGTGTTTATTTTAAGGAATAAAAATTAAAATATGCTAGAAGCTATTATTGTAACTCTATAAATGCACTTTCTTGTAAGTTTTTTAATTATTATAAACAATGGAATAGTAAAAAAGAATGATCTATCATGAAATTCTTTCTGTGCATCTCTAAAAGATACGGGAGATTACGTAAATATACAAAAGAAAGAACATCCTTATACTCAACAAGTAAAAGGCAACAAAAGTTGAAATATAAAAATATCGATAAAAAGTAACAACATCACTACATCCATTGCTAGTGGTAAAATATGGTGGGATTCAAGATTAAGATTATGCACTTAAGAGAGCGGTCACGTCCGGAGCACACTCTTCGCGTTCACATTCGCAATCACATTTTATCTCGAGCACTCAAAATGTAAATCCTTGAATCTTTTAAATCTGCTACATTTAGGATTTGTGCCAAGAATATGTGATTTTATTTAAGTTTTACCAACTGGGAGACACGTAATGCCCTTTAAAGTGGAGAAAAAGCGAACAGTTTAGGCAAAACGCGGTGTTAATTTACGCTACTCCACAAGCTAATAAATTTAGTGGTAAGATAGAAACGGAATGTCTCAACACTAGGGTCCTTCTGCCAATCATATTATATGCGGGATACAATGTGGAGCTAAAAAAGTGGCGAACGAACTGATGAGTCACTAGATTGTCTCTATTTACTTTATACACAGTAGTGCAAATTTGAATCCAAACACCTTTAAAATTTTTAGATTTGGCTTCTGGAATATGTCATTTTAGATGAAGATCTTTATTGAATCACTATATTTAGAATATTTTTTTATACCTGTAGTATTTCGTTGAAAATATACATATTTGAAAATAAATTACTTCAAGTATTTCCGTTATTTTCCGCTATAGGTTGGAAGACTTTCGATTTTAAAAGTTAAGAATGTATGGCTGCAAGAGGAGGCGATTACTCAAAACAGACAAAGGAAAGGAAATAAAATATTTCAACACACGGCCATTGCTTATAATTAAATATGTTCCATGCTAAACAAGCCTACTCTAACCAACAACACTACTAAAAAGAGTAACACAAAAAGTTTCCAAGCCCTTTTATCATCCCGAAAAGTTCCACAAAAAAACTTTTTTCCTAACTATCCTCAAACAATCAACCAGTCCAGATACGTAGTAAACAAATGAAAAACAAAATAAAGTGTTAACTAACTCAATGCGCGTCGGCGGTTAGGAGGCAATTCCATTAAAACGTAACGAGAAAACCCGTACCTCGTTAGATGAGAAAATGGACTGCTTTATACATATGTATTATATAGGTATTGAATACTGAATGGTGTTTTTTATTTAGCTTTCTGTTTTATTTTATATGAGCGACCCGCTCGCGGCTTCGCCAGCTTGAACTACACACTCATTTATTTACTAATCTGAATTACTTTCGTGTTCTAATATTTTAAATGTGCCATAGAAAGTTAGCAATACACGTCTTTACAATGCAGTGAGGGCGTAACCCCTTTTATAAGGACGGATGAAACATATTTAACTAAAGTCAAGGAAAGCTGTTCAGGGCGACCTTTGTGTAGATACCCCATAACTTTATATAACCGTAACTTCCCACAGAAGGTTAATACGTAACATTCAACTTGATTCGCATTATTTGTATGCAGATACTATGAAATTTAAGCACAGCCCACGCTTATGAAACACTGAAATGATGCATAGTTAAAATATTAATATGATATTGTTTTATCTTTACACACAAGAGAGTTGAAAAGTCATTAATAGTTATTAATAATATTAATTAGTGTAAAATATCGAATAAATATCGAAATGATAATTCAAATCTATTGGCATTTTAGTTTTTCAAGACTAAAAACTAACTACAGGTAGCTAAGCCAAGTTAAGGGTAAATTAAAAAAAATAGATACCCACAACAGGGTAGGCAAAGGGAACCCAGTGAAACTAAACTAAAGGTGGAAAAGCGTATTGCTATTGGTAACAAAATTAACACAAGTCTATGATTACTAGTAATGACGCTGTTATATAGCAACGGAATATGGGTGTAATGCAGAAGAACTACCAAAGAAAAATCAATGCTGTGGAGACATGACATCTTCGTATGAGACTATCGTATGAAGTTTAACTGACTGATTGAAATCTGTAGCCGTTCACCCCACTGATTATAAGATATGCATTATATGATTATTTTTTCTTGTTTCATCTAAGCTTCCCAACCCTATATGTCTCTATGACGCTTGAGTCAATCTCGATTTAGCATCCTCGGCTCCGTATTATGTAATTTAACAATAATTAACTCGAAATTTAAAAAAATATTTAGCTAATAGCCGCCCAAAAGCGGCTTCGCCCGCTTAACTTATTGTTATATTCTAGCCAAATCATGAAAAATCTTTACATAAATTGTAGTATGCTAGCTATTCTTATGTATTAACTACAAATATATTATTGTAAAGTTTTATCTAAATCGGTTTAGTGATTTTTGCGTGAAAGTGGAACAAACATCCATCCTCACAGAAATCTAGCAGGTATTGGACTACAAGGACTGTAGAAAAATCCATTAAACTTGTATCTAAAATAATCATTCTTTGTTATTTAATTCTGATACACCACTTTTACGGTACTTAAAAGGTGAGATTCAAATAAATACAGATACATTAAATTTTTCCCACAAAACCATAATATAGAGCTCTGAAATTTTAAATAAATCCCAATATTTTTCTATTAACTTAAAAGATTTTATTGAATTATTATCAATCTATCGCAAAGGAAACTTCAACCGCAAAATAAATACGGATCTCATTTTCCATTAGTCCTTATCTAGAACCGTTTACGTTGAAGGCCTATTCATCTCAACAATAGAGCAAAGTAGAAATAGATCAAAACAACTGTAGCTTTACAGTGAACTGCTCGAAGTAAATGAAAGGAAATGTGGGTCAGACAATCTAGATTGTAGATATATGTATTTTAAGCGAACATTTCAAAGCTATTCTATTTTAAATATAATAAAAATAAATATATGTCAAATATCTAAAATTAAAAGTTTAGTAGTTGTTAAAACTGGAATATGTAAAAATAATTCCTCTTGCCTTCTTTATGTACAAGGTTTTTTTTCAGGTTCAAGCACAGGGAACCTAATGTCAAGATAATTCGCTCTCCACTTTCAGCCAAATTTTCAAGGCATTCCATGGTGAGTGGCGGAGAGTCTCATTAACAGAACGATAAAGTTTTAATATTGATTCATTCTTCCGAGTATGAATCGAGCCCACGACCGTCGGTTAACCTTCCAGAACACAGTATTGATGATACTGAAGGAAGGTCTCGTAAATAGCATGAGGACTCTATACAGAGACCGAGACCTTGGCGACGTCACGTAAAAAAAAAAAAATACTGTATTAAAATAATTAAGTACCTTTATAATTCATATTAAATCTAGGGTGTTTATTCAAATTATGTACCAAATAGGCATTTGTTGATAGCGGATTGAGAACAAAGGAAAGAATGCATCCTCTAAAGTTCCTATCAGGAAATAACTACAATATACAACTTATTATAGCATATTCAGTGAATATTGCTCTTCCTAATTGATTCTTCTAACTTTATACTAAATATTTGACCTATGTTGCTGGATAAAGTACTTACTTTTTTAAAGATATTTCACTCTCTTAAGTTTTTTAAAAAATAAGTTAAAATAAAAAAAAATAAAAATCAGTTTAACGCTGTATCCCACATACATGCAGCAGGGTAGTCCGAGGGAATCTAGTGTAAAGAAACTCCGTTGCTTACTTTCCGCCGAGTTTTTCCAGGCATTGTGTATTGAGTGGCGAAAGTCACTGCTGGGCTTTTTGCTTTGGTGCCAGAGCGAAGAAATGAAAATATTAAGAAATAATAATTCTATTCCTCGAATGGATATCGAACGCACAAGCGTCGCATAACAGTCACACCCTTGTGCCCCTGCGCCATGACGGCCCCAAAATAAGCTAAGCTAGCTACCTAATTACCAACAATATTAAATAATCTAATTTTGTGCTTAAACTTAACTTAACTTAGCTTCACGCTTTATCCCTTGCAGGATCGTCAGAGAGAACGGAGCGCCAAACGCTACGGTAATTTTGTGCTGAGTAGTGGAAAATAACTCCATACTTTGTATTGACATAGTGTGGAGTAATTCATTCCCCGGAATGAGAATCCAACCTACAACCATCGCATTGACTTATAAGCTGTCCCACTGTATAAAATTAAGTTTATGAACGTCATTTTGTTATTTTTAATAAAGTTATTTTCCATTAACAGACCAAGCATTCCAAATTATATTTATTTTGGATTGTCGAAGGTCAGGGTTCAGAGGTTTGCGTGGGCCTGATAGATACCAATTGCTACAGTCAATTTTAACAAGTCTATACAAAAATCTATAAATACTTGGAGTTAAAACAACGTTGCCGGATTTTTTCTTGGGGAAAACCGCAATTTTTGAACATTTTTGGTAAAAAAACGAAGCTTCCAGTGGTGATAAATATCAATATAAAATGTTTTAATAGAAAAAGAAATTAAATAAAATGTTCTGGTTTAACATAATATATAAGGCATTTAAGTCCACAGTATAATTACTAATGTACTTATTTATATTTCTATGAAATTATTAATAAATAATAAAAAAAGGATTTTTCACAGTACATAGAATAATCCGCGAAAAGCAGGACAATGCCTGTCCCGATCTGCTCATTTAATTTAAGTTTAAAAATCGGGACGTCCCAAATTCTAATATATTTATATTGCTTTTTGACCAAAAATTTATTACTAAAATCTACATGAATATTGAATAGTCAATGTGAATAAATGTTAGTAATATACTTATACTAGAATATACCCGCGCCCGTGGTAACATTGACTGCAAGTATACTAGGTAATTTAGAAACGATTCGCTTATCGTTATTTTCTACAGTCTTCCTCGATGAATGTGCCTCAATGAACTCTATGTAACGCAAAAAGTAAATAATTTTGTACGAGTTCCTGAGATCAGCGAGCTTAACTAAATATTTTTTCCAGAGTATTAATATCAAGTAGATATAGATGATATGGAACATGTTGGTAAAGCATAAGCAATATAAAAAATCTTCTTGAATATCATAACGTTAAAGGAAATTAAACTAAAAGATCACTTCCCACCGCGTCCAAATCATTTTCCTTCACCACCACCACCTAATAATAATCATACCTCTATACAGTTATTGCATTGCAGTTCTATTGTTAGTTCCTCTACCATAAAGTGTACTGAGAATATTAATGCAAAAGCTATGCATATTCAATTCTTCATCATCAGTATCATTAAAGCCTCATAACGCCCACTGCTCCACATAAGCCTCCCCAAGGATTTTCACGATAATTGGTCGGGTAGCCTTGACCAGACGACGTATATTGACATTCAATTAACAGACGGAACCTACTGTTTAGACATTCCGTTGTCCAATTTTCGCCCAATTTTCAAGACATTGCGTGTTGAGCGGTGAAATTCAACGCTTTTGTTTTCTTACCAGAACGAGAGGAAACGAAATCGTAGGCCCATTCGTAGCGCTAGCAATTAGATACTGTAACGCACGACGTATTCTAAAAAGTATTACTTAAACTATGGCTCTAAGGCCATATCCGTCGATAGTACGCCATATATGAGAAACTACAAATCCCAAAGGCAAAACACAATTACTAATTAAGAATTTCAGTAATAAATTATAAGAGCAGAGAGCAAGACATAATCATAATAAGCAGACGCCTCGTACTCGTATCGTGTAACAAAGTTTTACCAACAATAAGATACAAAGTTTTCAATTTAACATGTGGTCTACATCTATATGTATGTATATATTTTACAAGTTTATTTTGTGTACTTTCATAATAACTTAGTTTATAGTTTATGTTTTTATTTATTGCTAGACAAGAGTTTTGAGAATTATTTGAAATAAACCAGTCGTGACAGAGAGGCACAAGCGTGCAACTGTAATCTCGACAAGTTGCGGGTTCGATTTTCATTCGTTTAAATTAAATATTTAATATTTTCATTTTCTTTACCCTGGAAACGATTCAAACCGCAACGTTGAGTTCCGCCGCCACACGCAATGCCTCCAGATATTTCCGAAAAGAGGAGAACGGAAGTGTCTTAATGGGAACGGAGTGTCAGAGCACTAACACAGTTTTAAAATAAAAAATTAAACCCCACAATCAACATTCATTTCCATAAGACCCTTTGAGATTTAAAAACCACTGAGTAACACAACAAATGACATGATTCAAACCAATTTTAAATCTACCCACAAACACATACTTATTTCTACAAAATAAATTCCGAGGAGACACCGGGAACGAGCGTTTTAAAACAAATTGAAAGAATCGCTCCACTTTGATCGCAAATAGATAGTCTCGTGTGGTTTCTGCAGTCTAGGCATTAGATGTCGAGGAATGGAGGCTTATATTGAGTCTATAATAATATACGTTTGGAATTTAACCACGTAAACCACTTACAAAAGAGATTGAAATGTTTGTGTGCCTTCGGGGTATTATTGGTACGTGCTGATTGAAAATGATAGATGTGGGTCATGCAATATTTTTTTTTAGTTTGTATACCGCACATAGCGGGGTAGACAGAGGGAACCTGAAAACCTTGTGTTAAGACACATCCGTTCTCCACTTTCCACCGAATTTTGGAGGGATTGCGTGTTGAGTGCCAGAACTGAACGCCGCGCTTTGCCTCTTTACCAGAGCGAGGAAGTGAAAATATTAAATATTTCATTCCCCGAGTGGGACTCGAACCCACGAGCTGTCGCGTTACAGTCGCAAGCTTGTGCCCCTGCACTACGCTGAGATATTAATAGAATAAAATAGAGAATCTTATTTTCTACAAGCTGCGGTTTTGCCCACGTAATCAAATATAAAAAAAAAATACTTTCTTAAATTCGAACCAGCAGTTCCTGAGGTTAACAAGTTCAACCTCAAACCAACTATTCAAATTTATAATATTCAGAAAGCCCGTTTAATAAAATAAAGTAATTATAGAACTGCCGCTAACATTAGACTAATTCTAGTGTGATAGAGTTCGAATGCTATTGAAGACATAATTGTAATACTAAATTTTCTCACGTCCTCCAACTCGTGCATATAAATCTTGTGCATCAACCAAAATGATGACCGACCGGCCATCATTTTGGTTGACGCACAAGATTTATAAATAGAAATCAGCTTCACGCTGTATCCCGTATACAGCAAGCTAGGCAGAGGGAGTGTAAGGCCTTTGTTCCCGACTTTTCGCCCCAATATTTTGTGTGTTGAGTGGCGGAACTCAACGCCACGATTTGCCTCGACACAAGAGCAAAGAAATGGAAATATAAATTTAAATAAATATTTCACTTCCTCGAGTGGAGATCGAACCCACATCCAGTTGCGTTTACAGTCAAATTATGTGCTCCAGCGCCACGACTGGCCTCAAATCTAGATGAAAAGATGATGGAAAACAGACTGATGTATCATTAAGCTTCTACTTACAAAATGTAGATGTAAGAAGATATCATTTCTCATGTACATCATGTGCCATAATGAAAAGAATATTCACGCCTGCCTACATTACATAGAGCATCATTTATTACTTACCGCATATTACTTTGTTCTCGTTGCCAGGATAAATATCTTGAGAAAAATTTGATGTGAAAAGTCTCAAGATAAATTTAATATAACCAAAAAATATACTGCGTTATGCCGCAAGAATAATAACCATAAAATTTCCAATCAATGCTTTAACAGAAAATTGTAAGAACTATGTCACTCAGTATAATATTAAAAATATTCTCATATTTTTTTTATACCGCAACTCAACACGCAATGCTTCCAGAATTCAACGGAACGTGGAAAACGGAAGTGTCTTAATGGGAACGCAGTGTCTTAACACTAGGTACCCTGGTTTCCTCTGCTCCCCTGCTGTGTGCTGGATACAGTGTGAAGCTGTTACGTTACATTGAGAAGACTAACAAAAAAAAGGTAATTTGAAAACATAATTTGTAATATTATTCAATAAAATATTTACCACATTTCTTTATCAATATGATTGTCCTTTGAAAGGAATATACCTGCGTAAAATGGGGATTTAAGCAAAAATTTCGCACATGAATAATTACTTTTATTTTGCTCATTGCCCTGATATATTTTGTCGAGTAAAACGTTTATTTAATTTATAATTTTCAAGTGACAAATAATAATATACAAATAAGAGTAAGTCACTGTAAAAATTATGTTTGGCAAGAGAGAATAGTATTTTTATTATTTTTTTTTAATGTTTAAATATAATATTTAAAAAATAGTATTTTCTCTTGGCAAACGATAATTCTGAGTAATTATCATTGGGTAGCAGAAATTTGTACAAATGTCCCTACAGAGACGCAAACAACATAAATTAGTTGTAACAAGCGTAAAGAATTTCGACATAGCGCGATGGGAACGTATGGCTTAGTTGGTCAGAAAACTTGAAGGGTTTCCAAAAAGACGCGGGTTCAAATCCCGCTAAATTTGAGCTTACGGGATATGTACCCGCGCCGCTCGGCAACTGACCAAACGCTGACCACTAAACCGTACATTCTAATCAAGTTGCGTAGTCAGAGCGCTTTAAATACTGCCGTAAATAAGATATATGTTAGTAATATTATATTAGGTATAAATCAGGAAATCGAGAGTAGGAGCTAAAAGTATATTTAAAAAACGAAATTATGAAATTTATGAATTAATTTTATGAAAGTAAATAGAAATGATGATGACGATGACAAAATATTTTTTTGTTGTTTTAATTATCACTTTTATGAGTGTAAGGTTACATTAAAGTAGAACTACTTCCTTTTAAATGTGTAAACAAAATATTAAATAATTTGAAATTATTATCTTACAGATATAATTATGTACGAAATTACAACAAATTAGTAAATACAAACGATTTCCTCTTGCGATCAAGTTTTAATTCTTCTACTATAGCAGATATAATATGTGAGATTCAGCTGGAATAAACTTATGTACGTATTTTAATTAAAAAAATATCGACATTAATTTTATCCTTCAAGAAAATTATTTTAAAAAAACTATTTCTGTTCCAAGAAAAAGTAATTTAAAAGCCATTATTGGCCTACTTTTAAATTAATAAAAAGTAATATAAAATTCAGGCTTTTAAAAAGAGTCCTATTATTTCGTTTTTATTTTAATTACAGTTATTTCAAGTTAGTTTGTTTGCCATTAAAATAGTTTAAGATACTAATAATTTGATAAACATAAGTTATATCTATATTTATATAGATATTTGTTATATCATATAATTATATATGTATAAAAACAAAGGTTTTTTTTTAAAGCACGTTACAGTGAAAAAACTTATTTACAGCTTCACGATTTTTCTAGCATAGTAAGAGTAGACTGGGGTACCTAATACCCTAGTGTTAACACTCTCCGCTGCCTAATTTCTGCCTAATAAAAATCAGTTTCAATGTAAATAGGAAATACGAATACATATGATGAATTTTTTTATGCGTTTTCTAAATAAGTATTCTTCTTTCCTAAGTGTGGAATAGTGGAATTTAGGAAGTGAAAATGTTAAAAATATTTAATAAATAGTAGGTATTCTCTCATGCCAGACGATAATTATTAGTAATTATCTTTGGGTGGCGGAAATTTGTAAAAAATCTCCCTACAGATATGCTAACAACATAAATAAGTTGTACCAAAATAAATCAAATAAAATAACAATAAATTAAATAAAATAAAAAAAAAATTCTAAATATGTACTTCTGACGAATATTTAAGTTTCGTTGAAATAAATAAGTAAGTGTGAAACGCTTTGTTCTCCACTTAAGAGTATTCTTACTAAACTCTTTTCGCCTACTCTGTTCAAATTAAAATTAATTGAATTCAAGATATCGTGATAGCATCGTGTATAATAAATTACATTATTCCGCAAAGTTATAACGTAAAAACGCCTAAATATTTTTTTTACAATATTTACAAAACGTTTAATAAACAAAATTGTAACTACAATTTATTTTTTTATAAAAAAATCTACAGACTTCTACACCTTTATAAATATATATTTATATTTTATGCGCATAAATTTTGATAGCGAATGAACAAATTATAATTTCCGCTTTCGTCATGTCATAAATAAAATATTTGTCAAATAAAAAGAAAAAATAATAATAGCGTTGTTGTAGCGACAAGAAACAATTTGACAGCAGTATTTTTTTTTTCATTTAATAATACAAAATATATTCAATACAATTTAATATTACTTTGAAAGTAGTTTGAAAGATAATATTATTTTTATTTGCAATATTAATATATTTTTTAAATATAAGAAAAAATATTTTGTGTAAAGATCATCCTAATAATAAATGTACCCTCCGGATTCTATTTAAGTAGGCATCTGTGTAAATGTGCCGGAGACCTGAATACATTACATGTCACTCCATTGTCTTATCGAAAAACGTTTTTAGGTTTAATTCACTGTCCACTACGAGCAAAAACCATTAAGATTTACATATTTATTTCGTAGAAACCATATAAAAAGCTATATAAAACAAATATTTAATGTTTAATAAATAGAAATAAAATATTTAAATTCTATTATAAATAAAAAATGAAATATTGTAAAAACACTTTAAATTATTGTAATATTTTTTTGTAACATCGTAAAGAAAAAATATAATAATTAATAGAAACAAGACGAAAAGATCTTTGATATAATAACGGAAATAAAAAAAAATATTCACAGATTAAAATAATAAAAAAATACTCACATAAACACACCAACTTCGCCAGAGAGCCCATAGTTACATCTAATATCGAGGAAAATTTGTAGAACACTACGCGACTCATGTCGTAGCCGCCTCCGTCGTAGCGGCAAATATTTTAATTGTTAAATGATAAATATCTAATAACGGAATGAGTGTTACAAATATTATGTATATCTGCGATCCATTTGGACGTAACTAGGGGTGATTCTTGTTTTTTTAACTTTTTATACCGAACGTTTCGGTGGTGTGGCGGACATTTTGTGACGTCACGGGCAAAATCAATCCTTTTGGACATGCGCAAAATTTCTCCTTGGCCTACTTCATAGCGTCGGTTCGTGACCGTGACGGCCATATTTAATTTTATCGTCATCACAAAATGGCGGTTTTATGAATGAAACTCGTTTATTCATTCAAATGTTTATTTTTGGATATCGGATTAATAAGTTCTTGACCAGGTTTTCGCAGGTTTTTAATAGTAAATGCTTCCGTTGGCATCAGATTTGCTCGTGAACGTACAAGAGGTTTGACGTAGCCATTAGTTACTTATGGCTAGCGCCCGCTCAACTTTGCACAGACAACTTTTTAAGGGCTCTCTTGTTCTTAGTTCAATCTAATCTAGTCTAATCAAGTGTTATATAATCAGACAGAAAAAATAGAAATTAAGATAAAATTATGTTCTAAATGCCACGTGCTACATTTTTATAATTATTAATACTAATTATAAGGCTGTCTCTCACGTTAATATTATTTATTACTATATAAGATACTGTGATTATACGTAAAAATGAAGGTAATCATGATATTTGGTGATATGGCTATACAAAATGGTTATATTATAACCTTTTTACTGTTATTTACTATTACTACTATCTTTATCGCGACACCTATAAGTACGAGTTTTTTTTTCAGCTTCTGGCTATATCCCACATGCACCAGGGTAGACAAATAGAGCTTATTGTTAAGACACTCCGCTACCCACTTCCCGCTGAATTCTGGAATCATCACGTGTTGGGTGGCAGAAAATAGCGCCGTGCTTTGCCTCGACACCAGGGCGAATAATCAAAATTAAAAAAATATATATTAATCGAAGACCAAACCTGTCGTGCGTACAGTCAGACTCTTGTGCCACTGCGCCACCTCTGGAGATAAAGTGCCAGTTCATTATATTATGCATCAGTTGTGTTAAGCGTGTTTTTGAGATAAGTGACACAAAACATGTCGATTTATGGGAGATTATTGAACATTTGATAAGGCCAGTCGTGGCGTAACGGCACAACGTACGATAGGTCGTGGATTCGATTCCCACACGCAGAAATAAAATATTTAATATATTTATTTCTTTTTCTGGCAACAAGGCAAAAAGATGTCATTGAGTTCCGCCACTTAACACATTAATTATACCTCCAGAATTAAGTAGAAAGTGGGGAAGTGTCTTAATGGAGACGGAGTGTCTTAGTACTAGGTTCCCTAGTTCCCCCTGTCACAATTCAGACTCAATTTCATTCAATAGATTTTTTTTACCCTGATGTCTATTCAAAATATCATGTTCAAAATATATTTTTGATCAGAATTAGTTAAAGATATTATTAGCGCTCGCCACATCGAAGTTATTTCGCTACCGTCTAAAATAATAGTGTCTTTTTAGGAATAGGGAAGAAAGATTACTCAACAGAGCTATTAATAGATTCTGTATAAGCGGGTTTTACGCTGTTTACTACATCTCTACCAACCTATTTTTCTAAAATATACATTACGGCATAAGTATGACTGTAAGCATGACCGCTAGGCGTTCAATTTCCACTCAGAGGAATGAATTATACATATAATGAATAATTAATATTTTTATTTCCTCGCTCTGGTAACAGGGCGGAGCGCGACGTTGAGTACCCCAACTAAACATGTATAACTCCAATGTCGGCGTATGGATACTACATATATATAAACTAAGTTCCCTCTGCCTGGCTATATACTAAAAAAAAATATTATTAAATAATCGAAAATGTAAATTGTAAGTAACAAAGAAAATATTTGATTTACTATTACGTTTACGGCACAACACAGCCATTTATACGTTTTACGGACCAGTTCTGTACACACATCAAAGGAAGTTGGCGGCAAACGTACGAAATTTCATTTAAAATAATATTGGCACGATCGAAACCCAGTAAAGTAAGAAGTGAACTAAACTGTTATGTTAGACCAAATAACTATTAACTGAACTTTCTTCTTTTACATAGTGGTTAAAAATAAATAGGTAAAAAAGTGATTCTTGTGACTTCACTAACAATTTAATGAAAATTATATTATTTAGCTTGAAAAGAGTACGGAGGGCCAAGCGCCAAAGAGACCGTAGTCTCTTCGCTTAGTCCACTGTCATGAACCTCTTCATATATGCCCTTCGGAGAGTCCTCGTGCTTTTTACGTGACCTTCCTCCAGTATCATTGATACTATGTTTTCGAAGGTCAACGGAGGTTTCCTCCTACCTCTCTTACCGCTTACTATTCCGTCATAAATTTTTTTTGCCATTCTTTCATCACTCGCAATAGCCTTTCGGATCATTGCATTCTTTTCGCTAATACTTTACTACCCAAGCTAATAAAACTTATAGCCATATGGCTTGCGCAATCCCCTACACAAAGGCACGTTGACTACGCCTCGCTAATTGTTTGGGACCTCCCTTGATTTTCAGCATAAGCTGCACAAAAACCAAGACAAGTCCAAGACGCACGACCATATTTGATCATCTCAGCAGTGACTCCATCTGCCTTACTACATTTCAGACTTCGTATTGTACTCTCAATTTCTTTCTTCCTTTCCTTACCTGGGGCTTTATAATCCTGCCATCCTTTCTTCTTTCTACAGCGTCTTGTTTCGTCGTCCCACCATTCATCGTGCTTTTTCTTAAAGATTCTTCAGCTTCTTATGTGGTAATTCGACTCCAAGTTTGGACACCTTGTGAAGCTGCGCCAACCTGCAAACAGACCTCTTATTCTTGCAACTAAACTACTAGACAGATAGTGGTCTGTTCCCAGATCAGAACCCCTAAACACTCGTGTGTCCATACATACATATCTTGACTTTGAATATGCTGATCCACTAGAAATAAGCCAATCATACTTTTACATTCCTTTCGCTCCCATGTATACATGTGAATTGTACGTGGTAAAACATCATGTTTGCCACATATAAATTCCTTTCTTTGCAAATTTCCAATATAGCTTATATAGCAAATTTCCAATATAGCATTTAGAACAAATGAGGCTAGAAAGCTTATATTGGACTCAGTGGCGTAGCTGGGGGGGTGCGAGCGGTGCGGTCGCACCGGGCAACAAATGGAAAGGGGCATCAAAGTCTACGATCAATTCTTCTAATTTTTTTTCAATCAAGAATCAAGGAATGTACAAGAAAAATAAGAGAATGAAAATGAAAAATACAATCTCGCTATCATGTCAATTGAACATGAACTAGTCGATACTATTGATTTTGAAAATGTGATTAAACTTTGCTAGTCAAAAAGCGCGTAATCTCCGTTTTAAATTTTTGCAATATTTTTTACCAAAATCTAATGTTATAACTTATAACTTAACTTAACTTAGCTTCACGCTTTATCCCTAGCGAGGTAGTCAGAGAGAACGGAGCGCCAAACGCTACGGTCTCTACATACTTCTTTCGCCTTGTCCACTGTTATCAACCTCTTCATACATGCCCTCCGGGGAGTCCTCATGCTTTTTATATGACTTTCCTCCAGTATCTTTGATACTGTGTTTTCGAAGGTCAACCGAGGTCTCCCCCTATCTCTCTTACCACTCACTTGTCCATCATAAATCTTTTTTGCCATTATTTCATCACTCATTCGTTCGACGTGCCCAAACCAGCTGAGCGTGTTCCTCTTCATTCTCACCGTGACATCCTCGCTAATACCTGCCATTCTGTGTATCGCTTCATTACGGAATCAATCAGCTAAGCTGACTCCGCATATCCTACGAAGAGATCGCAGCTCCACGCCATTCATCTTTCTTTCATTCTTCTTCTGTAATACCCACGTTTTGCTGTTGTTTAACAGCGTCGGTACCGACACTGCATTGTGTACAGCCAAACGTGCAGCTGTGCTGACGTTTCGCCGTCACATCAATGCAGCTAAGGCTCCGTTAACCCTGTTACCGGCAGCAATACGCTTTCCACATCCATCTCGTATTTTCCATCTCTACTGAACAATCTTCCCAAATATACCACTTCATTCACTTATTCTAATATTTTACCATTTACACAGATTTTGCGTCCGTTCTTCATTTCTTTCAAAAATGACCTTTAGATGAATTTCAGAATCTTTGTTCTATTCGCATGGAGGCTTAGACCATTATTTTCACACCCTTCTTTCAGAGTGGTGACCAATGCCTGCAACTCGCATTCTGATGATGCAATAAGCACTGCATCATCTGCGTACAGCAGGCAATTCACATTCAGGTCACCTTTCACTTCAGGTCAACTTTCACTCCCATATTACTTTGTTTCACTCCATGGCGACAGCTATCCAAATACAAATTGAACAACCAAGCTGACATTTTTTTTTGTGAGGAAATCCTGTTACGGATACCGGCCCGAGTGGGGACTCGAGCGGGTTATGTGGGACTTGCGGACTGGCAGATGTAGGCCGTCCGAATACCCACTAAAATCTCACGGTGCTCCTCCTCGACCGCCACTGGCCGCGAGACGCGGGGACAATAGTCTTTCACAAAGCGCGGCGGCGGGAGCCTGCAAGCCTGCAATGAGTCAAGGATGTGTGGTCACCCTCGACGGCCTGCTCGGAGTAGCGCGCGGGAGCAACCTGCGCGCGACTACTGGGGCCAGGTTAGTAGGCGGCCAGCTTCCCCAAGCTGACCGCCCTCTGGCTCATTAGGGCGGAAGGCGGCGATCATGTGCCGCCCTCCGGAACCAAGCTGACATGGCACAACCTTTTTTAACACCCGATCGTATGTCAAACCAGGGCGACACGCCATTTTTTTTTTTTTTTTTTTCGTGAGGAAATCCTGTTACGGATACCGGCCCGAGTGGGGACTCGAGCGCGGGTATGTGGGACTCGCGGACTGGCAGATGTTAGGCCGTCCGAATACCCACTAAAACCTCACGGTGCTCCTCCTCGACCGCCACTGGCCGTGAGATGCGGGGACAATAGTCGTCCGCGAAACGCAGCGGCGGGAGCCTGCAAGGCACGTCGCGGAGTCAAGGGTGTGTGGTCACCCTCGACGGCCTGTTCGGAGTAGCGCGCGGGAGCATCCTGCGCGCGACTACTCGGGCCAGGTTAGTAAGCGGCCAGCTTCCCCAAGCTGACCGCCCTCTGGCTCATTAGGGCGGAAGGCGGCGATCAGGGCGACACGCCAGCTCCTACTCGCACGCAGGCTGAGTGATCTCTGTAAAGAGACTTTACGGCCTGCAGCAAGGGTCCGCTCACATTGTACCGGGGTAGTATCTCCCATAATTTCGCTCTTACAACTCTGTCAAACGCCTTTTCCAAGTCTACAAAAGCACAGAAAACTTTTTGGTTAACGGCCATAAATTTTTCCGTGATCATGCGGAGGGAAAAGATCTGATCGATACACCCACTTCCAGTCTAAAACCTCTTACAACAGCCTTTCAGATCTCTCCTGCATTCTTCTCGCTAATATTTTAGCATAAACTTTACTACCCAAGCTAATCAAACTGATAGCCCTATGGTTTGCGCAGTCTTTCTGTTAACCTTTGCCTTTATACGAAGGCACAATGAACGCACCTCGCCAATTATCTGGGATCTCCCCTGATTTCCAGCATAAATTGCACAAAAACCAGAACAATTCGATCATCTCGGCAATAACTCTATCTGCTCTCGCTGCCACATTTCAGACTTCGTATTGCATTCTCAACTTCTTTTATACTGATTTCGCCATCAGCTACATCAAGACTTAACATTTCGCTGTTACTTGAGACTGAGGACTCCATCACGTTCATACATCTCCTTGTAAAATTCCGTCCATCGCTGCAAAATGTGTGGTTCTTCCGTTAAAATTTCATCGTCCTTCGAAAGCAACCTCGAGAAACACTAACTTCTCGTCAGAAAAGCTACGTGTTTTCTCTGAAGTTGTTCGTTAACCTTTCGTCTCTTTCATTCTTTGCCTTTTCACGCTTCATCTTAATCAGTACTTTCGTTTGGTGATTTTGTAGCTTATACTGTTTCTTTTTAATGTCTCTCATACTTTTATCCTTAGCTGAGGCTTTATAATCCTGCCATGCTTTCTTTTTTCTTTCTATAGCAGTTTCCACTTCATCATCCCACCATTCGTCGCGGTTTTTGGTAAAGCCTTCCTTCTTTTCCCTTTACCACATACCTCTATTGCTGCTTCTTTCATGCAATCCCTAAGGTTCTACCAGCATACTCCAATACTTTCATTTTCAGATTTGCTGCTGTCTAGCTTCTTGGAAACTCTTTCTTGATATTCCTCTCAAATCGGTGGATCTTGAAGCTTCTAGTTTCTTATGCGATAATTTGACTCCAAGTTTGGACACCTTGTGTAATTGCGCCAACCTGCAAACAGACCCCTTATTCTAGCAACGACTACATAATGGTCTGTTCCCAGTTCAGAACCACTAAACACTCGCGTGTCTATAACTTGGCTTCGAATACGCTGATCGACTAGGAATAAATCAATCATACTTTTCCCTTCCGCTCGCTCCCATGTATACATGTGAATTTATTTGTGTTCAAACGTCGTGTTTGCCACAAACAAATTCCTTTTCTTGCAAATTTCCAATATACGCTTTCCAGTCTCATTTATTTTCTTGTCACCACATTGACCTAGCACTCCCTCGTAACCGCTTCGCGCAGTTCCGATTCATCCGTTCAAATCGCCACATATTATTAATTTTTCATTCCCTCTAACGCACCCTGACACTCTCCCAAAACTCAACTCCTCGAGTTCGCCTAATGGAGCTGAGGATACTGGCGCATACGCCGCTAACAAGAATATTCTTGTTATCCCCAGCTTAAAGCGAATCCAAAGCAGTCCCGGGTGGATCGCCTTGTATTCAACCGTTGCACTAACCAATCGAGAGGATAATAGCACACCTACATCTTGACATTCCCGCTGGTTTTCTGGTACGCCGGCCCAGAAAGCGACTCGACTGCCCGGTAAATCGGTAGTGTTATTGCCCTTCCGCTAGGTCTTAGTCACGCAGACGACATCCAAATCTCTATCATCCATCACATCTAACAGTTCATTCATCTTTTCTTTCATCCCTCCTCTTACATTCCACGTAGCTATTTGTAGCTCCGTCCTCCACCTCGTGGCGTGTTGGGTGGCGGTCTCCAACGCCGCATTCGTCGCCACTTGACACACCATTATACCCCCATTATAACTTATATATAGTTATTATAGTTTTGAAACAATAAAAAATTATATATCTACTCTAGTGTGTTTTGAAATCTGAAATTATTTTGACCATTTTAAAGGGCATCAAGTCCTAAGCCGCACCAGGCAGCAAATACCCTAGCTACGCCACTGATTGGACTTGTCACCATACTGACCTAGCACTCCCTCGTAACCACTTCGCGCAGTTCCCAATCACCCCATCCGTTCAAATCACCACATATTATTATTTTTTCATTATGTCTAACACTACCTAGATCATCCCTGAACTCCTCTATTTTCATCTCTCCCAAAACTCCTCCAGAAAGCGACCCGACTGCCCGGTAAATCGGTCATTTCCCTTTCGCCGGGTCTCAGTCACACAAATAACAAACCAACGCCGCACTCCTCGCTACTTGACACACCAGTGGGGAAACACTGGTGCGTGTCACCTTGGGGGGGACGCCCTATCAGTGCACTCTCTCGAGTACCATGTCCAAATGTTCCATAAAGTGGTTACCGGTATTTTAAGTAATTTATCTTTTTCGGTTTTTAATTTTAATAAGGAAACTATAATGAAAACCGAGATGATACCAAAAAAATGTACCTTCAGACCCTAAGATATCATCATAAAAAATACATCTATTTCTCTCCGGTAATTTTGCGTGATTTGCGAATAGACGAACAGACAGACAAAAAATCTGATGAGTGGTTTTGTAGCTCCTATGAAGATATCAAGTCTGTGGAGCTTGGCAAGCCTTGGACGCTTGGCAAACGTATAAATGACAAAAAATTTAAGGAAATTAAAACATCAGCAAACAGTTATTTAGTGTCACTTTAATATTAGTATCTATACTAACGTTAAGAAAAAAATCATTAAAAAAAAACATAGATATTGCTGTGTTACATATATGAAATGAATTTCAATTGTATATTGAAATAAATAAATAGATTTTCTTTTTTATATTTACAACGAACTTTCCTTCCTTCTTGTTATAGCCTATTACTAAGCATCGTCAATAATTCTGATGAATGATCTGTAAATAAATACATTTTTATCTACACTTCTAATCTCTGTTCTTTATTGGTAATTTAATATAATTAACTACTTTTTGAACTCTACGATTTATATAATATATTTATTGCTATATAGCAACACTGTCACAAATGTCATATTCGCATGTAAAAATGTCAAAACAATAACAAAAACGGCATGTAGCATGTATGCAAACGTGTGCTAGTAATTAATAAATTTAGTTATAATATTTTTTTGTGCCTAACAAATTGTGTTTAATATATCTGGTACGATTTAATTCACAGAATATGTCTCAGTATCCTCTTAACGGTAAGTAAGAATAGATAAAACATTGCATAACCTACAAAGGAAATTTCTCGGGCTTATTTTAAATATACTTCTTACTTTTTGTCAAATTAAACATTTAAAATTAATTTCTTTCTAAAATTTATTACTTTATTTAATAAATGAGACTTTTATTACAGAATTGAAACGCAGGCTAGAAGATGACACTACTTCTTTACCAAAACGTATAAAATTAGCCAAGAATGTTGTCCAATCTCATCATTTTGCTACAGCACCGAAAGAAAGAGTAATAGGAGAATGGCTTGACGAATTAGTCAAAGATAATAAACTTTCAAGTAAAGAATTAAATGATGTTATGGGATGGTTGAATAGTGTGGATGATTTGACTAGTGAACTAAAATCTAAATTAATAAAGGTAATATACATATTATTTCATATATAAAGGAAGATAGATTTTTTTTATTATAAAAGTTAAAATAGTTTAACTGTCAATGTATTACAGTGGGACTACATAACATATATACACTAAGGCCCTGGCCTTAGTGTATATATGTTAGTTGCAATTTAGAAAATGAAAATTATTAGTATTTTTTTCCCTCCAAGTGGGAATTGAACCCACAACCACTGTATGTACTTAATAGTCTCAACTCCATTTCATAATGAAATTAAAAGAGAATGAATACAACATGTTCTTTATCCTTAATGGACCATGCCACACCATCAATGACATTAATTAAGCATCTATATAAATTTCATGCTTGCTCTTGCTTTTGCATGCATGCTTTCATGCATTGCAAAGCAAGAAGAGGAAATCTAGTGTAAAGAGTCTTCATCACTTTCTGTTTAATTCTTAAAACATTGTGTTGTGCAATGCAATTTCGCCTACCAAAGCAACACAATGAAAATAACTTTAATACCATTATTCTCCCAAGTGAGGATCAAACTCGCAACTGTTAAAGTTCAACAATATCCCAATTTATGTTATTTATTGATAAGCAACACATTTTTTTTCTGAATTTCAGATAATATCACAGTACCTTCATAATAATTCACTACAAAACAAAGATATACCACATATTATATCATTTTTGGAAAATGACAAAATTTCAACACAACTACATCTACAAGTGAAAGAATATCTGTTCATTGTTACAACATTATTACAGAATCTACACAATGAATCTGATAATGATGAAACATGTGAAAGAATATTCAAAAATTTAATAAAATATTATAAGGAGTCTAAAAAAAAACTTGAATTTATAGTCAAGTTCTTAGATGAAGAAAATATAGAAACTATATTCAGCTTTCTCAATACAAAAAGTCATACTACTGTTATTAGTGTTTGCCAAAATATTTTATTTCCTGCAACTAAAAAGCAGTTTTTTTCTAGTTTTCTATTTAATTTAATAAGAAAAGATAATATAGATGAGTTGATTGCCGAAAAAGGTGATAATATACAATCGGTTATTAAAATTATGAGTGCATTTTTCACTTTTCCAAAAGGCAGGACTGAGAAAGACCACAAATTTCTATCTGATTTCATAAGTGTTTTCGTAAATTGCTATAAAAACGAAAGTCAAATAATTTTTGCATTTTATATTATGACTACCAGCTTATTAAATATGCAACAAAATTATATGATACCTAGTATGAAAATTCCTCCAATTAGTTTTGAAGATAACGATAAAATAAAACGAGGGTTGTTTTTAAATATGCTTGAAACTTTATTAATTAATGAAGTAGATATAAGTATTAGATTAACTGATACAGTTGCAGAGAAAATTTCTAAAGTAGAAGTAAAAAAAACTTTTATGCTGTTCTTACAAGTTGTAATGATGGGTATATTGAAATTAGAGGGAAAACTTGACAAAACATCTTTATTAATAATAAAAACGGCCATTAATTTAGATCCCAGTTTGGTTGAACAAAAAATGGATAAAATATTACCATATGTAATGTCAGCAAAAAAACATAATCCAGATACATTACAAATTTATATTGAAACAATAAACTCTTTGCTCAATACATTATTTAAATTAAGTCGAGGAATACATTTTATTAATCAATTAATACCTAATTTAAAATTAAATTTAGAAGCATCTAATATAGAGCAATTTGAACTGAAACAAAAATTAGCTGATGCTATGAAAAATAATGAAAATTATGAAAAAATCGAAAGTAAAATTTTAACAGGCAATGACATATTTCCTATTGAATGTGTAGAAATGTATGGAAAATTGACATCAGAATTGATGTTTAGGCAGAATAAGGAGCTTTTGTTGGTTCTGCAAAAGGATTTTGAAGCCAACTGTTTGATGATGCTTGAAGAAGGATTTGTCAGTATGTACTTTTTTTTTAAATAAATTATAATATATTTATTAGTCAGCCATGACTGACGACATCTTTTCAAAGCATGAAAACACATAGAACGTAATGTGAATTGACAATTTTTTTTAACTCAAATTACAGGTCCATCAATTATAACGCTAGCGGAAATGTTATCCGCCATTTTGTCGAGTTTCTTTCAGTATAACAAGATGGCGGATCACACTGTTCCACTGCCAATAGCTGAAGATTTCTGGGCGGTATTTCAAGATTTTGAAGATCAGTGCTTAAATAAATTTGGGAATTGCATTTTGAAGTTGAATTATGTAAGTCTTTTTATCTAAAATGTAAATTATATTTAGTGTTTTTTTTTAGTAAATTTATCTAAATAAGATGTTATTTATTACGGGTTACAGCATGAAGCTGAGAAAAAATATTTAATTCATAGGTTAATATTCATTTTTATTATTTCAGAATCCGCCTCTTGTAGAAGCATTTTTAAAATTGTCCCTAAGTGTGGCACAATTGAAACTTTTAAATATTAAATATAGCAATATTAAAATGAAATTAAAAGAAAATCATTTGCTGGCATTTTTCAGCAATAGTGAATGGATCGAATTATCAAGTAATTTTAATGATGAAGCCAAATTAGTTTGGGTGAGTTTAATGTTTAAATATATTCTTCAAGAGATTTTAGATTTGACACTTGAACAAGTTAAAGTAAAAAAAATATATTGGGCAAAGCTTATTATCTAACTACTCTAATAATAATCTAATAATCTTTAATGCTGTTGATGTTAACTTGTTATGGCTATACATTTTTTGTAAATTATATTTAGAAAAAAATAACTGTTGAGTTTATTGCCAGCACTTCTCAGCAGAACTGCTTTCCTGGGGTGTGGTAGGTGTTAGTAGTCCTGTAGGACTGTCACTACTGACATTTCTCGACTGTACTTGACGAATCAAAAGTGCTTGTAATGGCTTAATTGAATAGACAATATCTTGATTTGATTTAATTAATTATTTCTCAAAAAAACAAACAGTACAGTATTAACATGACATTTTATTTAACTAAATTTCACCAATTTAATTGTCATACTAAATACTCACACAGTGTTTTTATCTTTGAAAGTAGCAACTATTAAATAGTTTAATATTTTATAGTTGCAACTACCCACTAGTTGGAATAATTAGACTTAACACTAGAAAAAATACATTTTGATTAGCTATCATGGCTTAGTGGGATAGTGTCTGACTGTAAATGTGATGGTGTTTGGAGGTATGAATTATTATCATACCTCCATTCTGGCAAGACAAAATGTGAGGTTGAATTACGACACACAACACGCAACGTCTCGTATTTAGGGAGAATGCAGGGATGAAGTTTTTGAACACTAGATTCTCTCTGTTTCTGAACATTAGGTTCTCTGTTATATGTGTAAGGCTATTAGCATATGTGTAAATGAACAAATGCATAGTGTTTTTTAATTATTATTTTTTGTATAATTGTTAATTATTTAATCCGTTAATTTGAAGTGTAAGGTTAATTTTGGGACTAAAATTCACAGTTGGGGCCAGTCGTGGCGCAGGGACACAACACGACTGGTTGTGAGTTCAATCCCCACTCGATAAAATTTAATATTTATATAAATTCATATTTTCATTTCTTCGCTCTAGTGTCGAGGCAAAGCGCGGCGCTGAGTTTGTCCACTCAACACGCAATGCCTCCAGAATTCGGCGGAAAGTGGAAAACAGAGTGTCTTGACACTAGCGTGTAGCTAATTTAATTTATTTTTTAAAATTCACATTGAGTCAAAAAGAATGATATCAAAAAAATATATGTTTATTTATTTACTCAAAAAAATGGATAATAAACATTCACGTTTTATTCCTACCGGAGTCAGTCAGATTGGAGCTCCAAATGCTACTATATTTGCAAAAATTTAACAATACATGATCGTTTAAAATATAGTATAATCATCATATTATATATCTTTTACATCTTCGTTTCATAACCATTTTAAATATATTAAATCGTATACTTTTTCAGGATCAACTACAGATGTCGAAATCAATGGCAATCGAATTACTATCAAATAGTACAGAACATGACACAGAAACTAAAACGAATTTAATCAAACAAATATCGAAGTACCCACAATTGTTAGAGTCAAATAATTACTACATAACAAATCTTTTTGCTAATTTAGATGATAGTCAATTGAAAATATTGTCAAAAGCACTTATAAAATCATACCAAAATAATCCAAATATACAAATATTTCAAAATGAAGCAATCATTAATAATAAAGATCTATTACAATCGTTAGTTTTGAAAACATCGAAAAGTATTAGCGAATGTATGGAAAATACCACATATTTGTCTAAAGCATTGAATAAAAACAATTTTGATTTATCTTCTTTTATCACTGAAATTGATTTAAAAGATTTCTTTAATTCTATTAATTTAGAAAATTCTGATGAAGCATTAAACAACGTTGAAATATTAAAACATTTGCAAATATATTATCTGGACGAAAATTATCAATTGACAAGCATTTTTGTGTTGATAGCATTAAAAAAGTGCTGCCAATCTAAAAAAATACGCAAACATATCGATCTTGTATTGCAAAGTATTTACGAATTGAGTCCCAAATATCCAGATTTATATAAAATATTACCAGTCAACTTGATATTTGATTTCAAAAATAATACAATATTAGAACTATTGAAGCTAAGCAATAAAATGTCAAACAATATGCTTATAATTAAAAGCATATTAGAATCTGCCGTTAAAAAAGTTAAAACTAATCCGGATATCGTAAAAGAAGTTGTTGCAATTCTTTTAAAAAATCTGACAAAAAAGAACGAAATATCTATTGATTATTTTGCAAACGACGCCTTTCAATTAACTTGTACAATTTTACCTATTATTGCTAAAGAGAAAAGGGCAATAACTGCTAGTGCATATAGATCAATATTAGCAAACTTACAAGAAAAATTAAATAAAGCCATGTTGGATTCCTTCAAAAATATTGATTTTACAAATACAAGCGATTTCAAAAGTGAATCTGGTAGCACTGAAGAAAATGCTGTTTCCGATAATACACTGGGGATACTAAATGCAATGGGGGCTTATTCGTCAACATTGTCGAAATGTTGTGAAACAATCAATGCTGATGAAATAAAAAATTTAGATTGTCTCTGGAATTCTTTGGAATTTTTTGTCAATAATGCTGTAAGTATTTCTTTATAAAGTTCACAATAAATTAAATAATAGTATAATAATTTAATAGGGGGTATATGAATATAATTCTTAACAAACAGAATGAAAAACATTGATATTTTATTTTTACATAATAACTATTATTTAAATTTAACGTTAATCTAATATTTTAAACATTAATTTTATAAATGACTTAAGTTTTTAATATGTGATTTTTTTACTATAATGAACAATTATAAACAAAATGCGGCATTATGTTTCGCCATGTAAAATACAAAAACATATCCACAAAGATAATATTGATCAGTTGACCCGTTGTTTACAAGACTGTATGACGTCGTATCATGGCTAGGTATTTAACAGAGATGAATAATTTAAGGACAGATACGAATTTTCAAATGAATTTATGAGCTAAAGCTAACATTTTCTGATAATGATATTAAACTCTTTTAATTGTACATTTTTAATTTTTTTTTTTCAATATAGTAAAATACTTAAATATTTTATTACAGATCCAATGTATACAGAATCCCTTATCTAAAAATCAACATGTAGACTCCTCTATACAACTATTAAATGTTGTACTGCGTTTTATAAAAAAACTCGATTTACACGATATTTGCAATGACAAAGACAAATTGTTTTATCAAATTTGGACCAGCATTAAAGCTAGATTGTCAATTATTTTCAATGGAAAGAAAATAAATAATGGTTGTATGGATGAAATAGCTGTTACATTGAAATTTATAGCGGAATTGTCATCGATTGAATGCTTTACCAACAATTTTGTTAATGATTTGGCAGATTTGGCTCTTTTGAAGGTGAGAATGTTTAATATTTTAATTATTTTTCATATCCTGTATGGATATGAAAAATAACAAGTTACCCATTTGATGGGGGTAACTTTGACAAGCTATAAAATTCACATTTTCTTCTATACTGATCTATTTTAAAAGGTTTATGTGAATGTATATGGTTAAGAAGTATTATGAGAACACTAATAAAACAAAAACACTCTTCCAATATGTTTTATATTTGTGTGTGTATCTGATAAAGTTACCCAGATTATCTACATTTAAGAAGACGTCTTAGTTATAAATAATATATATGATACTAGCGGCCCGCCCACGGCTTCGCCCGCTTAAAATACATGATTACTGATTTAAGCAGAATTGATTGACAACTATAATAAAATAAAATAAATAAATAAATCAGCTTCACGCTGTATCCCGCACACAGCAGGGTAGGCAGAGGGAACCTAGTGTTAAGACACTCCGTTCCCCACTTTCTGCCGAATTCTGGAGGCATTGCGTGTTGAGTGGCGGAACTCAACGCCGCGCTTAACCTCGATATCAGAGCGAAGAAATGGAAATATAAATTTAAGTAAATATTTCATCTCCTCGAGTGGGGATCGAACCCACAACCAGTCGGTTTTGAAGTCACACCTCGTGCCGCTGCGCCACGACTGGCCTCACACCCTATAATAGAATGACAAACAAATGTAAAGACAACATACAACAACATATATAATATAAAATTTTTGATTGTTTCGAACTAAAAAATATGACCAATGTCGATATTTGATATTCATAAAATATACATAAAGCTATATATATATATATATATATATATATATATATATATATATATATATATATATATATTTGTAACATTACGTTCTTTTTACCTATGTTATGTTTTTTAAAGCTCTGTTAAATGTGCTGATGTCACTTAATAATTGTACTGCTTCAGAAACAGTCTTAAATGTAAAATTATTAATTTGGTTAAGGATTCATAATATTCTTTGTAAAATAACTGTAATGTTTGCATATTAACTCCTGTTTGCATATTATTAGATAAATGAATAATTGGTAAATATGTAGTTATTACAGAGTACACGTAGAAAGGATGTTTTTAGGCATTTTTATATAAATTTATTTCAAACGAACGAACGAACCAAAAAATCTATGTATTTACTTGATATTTCTTTGAAGATCAAATCGTTCTTTATCTCTGTGTTGAATTAATTACGATTTAAACTTTACTGTTACGATTTATGAAGGTAATCATCTCTACTAACAATTCAATTTTGTTGACTTAAAATAAATAAATCAGCTTCACGCTGTATCCCGCACATAGCAGGGTAGGCAGAGGGAACCTAGTGTTAAGGCACTCCGTTCCCCACTTTCTGCCGAATTCTGGAGGCATTGCTTGTTGAGTGGCAGAACTCAACGCCGCGCTTAACCTCGCCACCAGAACGAAGAAATGGAAATATAAATTTAAGTTAATATTTCATCTCCTCGAGTGGGGATCGAACCCACAACCAGTTGGTTTTACAGTCACACTTCTTGCCGCTGCGCCACGACTGGCATTGTTTACTTTATTGTATAAAATATTGTATAATAGTGCTTCAAAAATATATATTTTTATCAACAGTCATATAATCAAGACGCGATTTTTATATAACATTCGCTGGCAAGCTAATGCCTTGAGTTCATTCAAATGACGATAACTTTTTTTTTAATGAACCGATTTTGATGAACCAAACTTTAGAACCTAAATTGAGTTAAAACAAAGCAATTGGTGAAATTTTCAAGTAAATCGGATCAGTAGTTTCAGAGAAAAATGCGGACAATAATATGTCGACAGACAGACAGACAGACAGACAGACAAGAAATTCAAAAAAAATCTTTTTGCTTTCTATTAGTCTTTTTAAGTGTCCCTCTATCCATTTCAGTCAAAATTACTAAATGTACAGACAAAATATTTTTACTGTCTTATTATATATAGAGATGTTACCAGTGACTTTAAATCCAAGGAAATGGACAGAAATTCGTGAATACACATTTCAATAAGTACTGGAGTGATTGATGAAACTAGAATTATTTTCTAAGTTATATATACTTAAAACATCCATTTATACACTTTTTTCCTTAAATTCCAGAAACCATCTATTATTCTAAAGAACACAGAAATAAGTAATTCCCAGATCACATCTCGAAAAGTTTCTAAATATTTATGGCAGAATTGTCTTAAAGCTAACATAATTGATCCTAAATGTATCGCCATCACTAAATTAATGTTTCGAGCTACCAAAAATATAAGATTTTGGATACAACAAAACTATGAATTCATACAAAATAACGTGAAACAAAATGATGAAACGAGTGAAGTATTGAATGTGATCAAAATAAATGATAGTATTTGTGATTTGTTGAAAAATGATTTGGATATACTATCTGAAGTTATATTGGCAGCTAAAAAAGTGAGTGAACGGAAGTAAACTAGGTACATTTTAACAGCTTGACGCGCTTTCCCTCATAGCAGGTTAGAGGGAACCTATTGTTAAGACACTCCGTTCCCCACATACTGCCTAATTTTCGAGACATTGCACCTTATTTTGTCTAATAGAGCGAAAAAAGTAAAATAATTAAAAATTTTAGTGGTCGAACTCACAACCATAACGCTTACAGTCAGATGCTGTCCCACTGCGCCACACCCGCCTTTTACTAAGCATTATTAAAAAAAAAGATTGAATTTAAAATTTAAATACATTTATAAAATTATATATAACTAAATTTTAAAAACGAAAAACATTGTTTTGTGTTTTTTATTACACTTTATATTTTATGAAAATTATTTATATATTTTAACATTATTATATTAAACACTTATATATATTTAATCTTAAGCTTTAATTCCTACTCGTTATTGATTTATATATTCGTATTTATACATATAATGTAACGTTGGTATGTATTAAATTTAATCACCTTCATGATGTATCCCGCACACAGCAGGCTAGAGCTAGCTACAGGGAACCTAGTGTTAAGTCAGTTAGTTCCCCACTTTCCGCCGAATTTTTCAAGAAATTGCGTGTTGAGTGGCGGAACTCAACGTCGGACTTTTTGCTTGAATGTGAGAGTGAAGAAGTAAACATTAGTAAATAATAATTCATTTGCTCTAGCGAGGACCCCACAACCATCGCGTTACAGTCACATCTTTGTGCTTCTGGGCCACGAATATCTTGGCCTCTGTATGTATAAATATTAATATGGGCAGTATTTCGGGTAAGGAGTGTCTTAACACTACGTTCCCTCTATCCCTGGTATGCGAGATACAGGGTCAAGCAAAACAAAAAGAAATATACAAACAATAATAATCACCTATATTAAATTAAATCTTTACTTTTTTCAGATATCCCTCGACTATAAATTCCTAGACGCGGTATTCGAACTCCAGCACCTTTTGCATTATTTCTTAGGATATAAAACTCTTGAAAGTAAATGTGAAGTCACGTGGTCGAGCTTTGTATCCATATACGACAGTTGTGTTGTCATATTGAATAATTTGTTATTGTCAAGAGATGAATTGTTGGAAGACAGGTAAACTATCTTTTTAGCAGAAACTTGCTAAAACTGTTAAAGTTTGTGGGTGGATCTGTGTTCTACTTTCATGCAAAAAATATTGAAAAGATTTAGATAAACGTTACAGTAATATGTTTAATTTCGATATGTAAACCTTTACTAACTGCTACGATGCTGCTGCTACTGCTACGAATTATGTAAAAATTCTGTATAATTTAGCTATATTATAACAATAAGGTAAAGCCGCAACTGGGTCACTAGTTAATGATTTTTTAAAAATAAAATTAAAATGTCCGTCTGTCATTTGACAGTAGCAGTATTTTTAAGTATATACAGTTATTTACAAGATACTAAAATAAACAAAATTAAAAAAAGGTGTCAGTCTCACTGTTTGTCTGAGCTAATCTCTGGAACAGATGAACCGGTTTTTTTATGTGACTTCCAATGGAAGATAAGAAAGATAGCGGAGCAATATTAAGGATGGTTTTCCTTTGTCCACCAGATAGATATAAAATAGCTTTTTTTATCAACTTCACTCAGTTTTCCGCACCCAGCAGGGTAGGCAGAGGGAACCTAGTGTTAAGACATTCCGTTCCCCACCTTCCGCCAAGTTCTGGAGGCATTGCGTGTTGAGTGGCAGAACTCAACGCCGCGCTTTGCCTCGACATCAGAGCAAAGAAATGAAAATATAAATATAAATAAATATTTAATTTCTTTAAGTGGTCATCGAACCCACAACCAGTCGATTTTCCAGTCACACTTTGTGCCCCTGATCTTTTTTTTTAATTTTCTTTGTTTAATTTTTGCGAGCAACAACACAAATAACAGACAAATAAACATTTTCAACCAGCAAAAGATGTCAAAAAAAGTTTACATTACGATTAACTTAGTGTAGTTTTCCTCTTTAAAAATAATCAATAAATAATAGTATAGTTCAAGCGGGCGATGTACGAGCGGCCCCCGTTCTTAAACAATCTTAAAATTAGATTGTAATGTAATAATTTTAAAATAAAATATAATAAAAAAACGAACTATAATAAATTAAATGTAACAGTCATAAATTTCATTTATTCCTATTTCTATAATATATGTTACAGGTGGCCGTGCTACATGCAGTGTTATAAAGCATTAGTACAGTGTCTCTGTGAAAGATCAACTACTGAAGATATTAGAGAAAGATCTGTTGAACATAAGTTAGCTGAAATGGCACATTGTATTGAAAAGTAAGTTCTATTCAACTCAATTTTGTAATAAAACACTCCGTTCTCCGCTTTCCGCCTACTTCATGAAGCTAAGACACATGCGGCAGGAGATGACATGTGCGTCGGCAAGTTTTGCCAATCAACAGTGGCAAAATTTACCGCCGCATTATGTCTTACGAAAACGGAGAAATGAAATAATTGATTGATTGAACGTAAAACGGCTAGGATGCAAAAAAAATATAAGAAATTAATTTTATATACACACAATACATATGAAGTTAATATTGTTAAGTATTTATTTTTCTCACTTTAATAAGAAGAACTCGTATTTATTGTAATACCTGTTTTTTATTGAAATTATCATGTCGCAGTGGGACATTGTTTGACTGTTTTAAAGTCATTCCCCACTCGGGTTTACATTTGCCAGAGTTTTTTTTTTAATTTTCTCGCTCTAAACCGCGTCTTGTCTAAAACACGGTTTGGAGGTCTACCACTCTACACACAATCTCTTTAATTCATGTCTCGTTCTAGTAGAAATGGACTGTCTTGGCACTAGATTCTCTCTGCCTCTTATTACAATAACTATTAATAAACCACCTTTTTCTTTTAAACTTAATTTCTTATTTTTACAGATTAACACAATCAATATGCAAACGTAAAACACACGTGTCAAAAATATCAGCATACGCTGTGGCTGATATGTGCACGTGGTTGGAAAAAAATCCGCCACCGAAAATGGTTAGACAGCATCTAGAAAATTCTATTTCCCTTTTAATACAAGCCTCTGACTCTACTTACTCTCAAGCATTCTTAAGGAGAGCCCTAGCTGGCTCTGTAGGACAAATGACATTAACTAATATGTACACCATGTATAAGAGATACCATAAGTATGTAGGAAATGCTTAGTTTCGAAAACGTAGTTAGAATAGTTTAAAAAATTTAAGACTGCCCTCAGTCATAAAAAAATACATTTTCTAAATAAGTATAATTATTTTTTTTTAAACATTTTTAAAGTGTTATTCCATTAAGAGGCGCGGGTTTGAGTCCCGCTACGTTCAAATTTTTATATGTTTTCTAAATAAGTATTTTTCTTTCCTAAGTATAATTAATGTTTACTTTTTAATTTGTATTTTTCTATGGCTGCATATAAGGTAATTAGTCTTTTTCGATTGTAATAAACTACTTTTATTAATTATAGAATTCATTTTGAATTTGTTTTTTTGATGATTTTGTATCAATTTGGATGAAATTTACATATAATCTACAAAATTAATAAAAAATACATTCAAAATCTTAACAAGTAAATTGAAATGATGCAATTAAACATACTTTTATTAAAGTAAATATAAGAAAAACAAATACATACAAAATAAAAAAGACCCATTTTTGAATTACACTTTGTGTTTTTATTTTTACCTATATTTGCCTTTCGAAATTCATTGTTATTCATCAAAATATATCCAAATCATTTATTGTTGTGTCATAATAGGAACCGTGTCATGCATTATCCATAAGTCCTATAATGTGTATAAATTGCACTTAGCAAGCACCCTTAAAAGATGTATTAAAAATTAGAAAATAATATGTAATAAACTACACACTTTTCCTGCACAGCAGGGTAGGCAGGGATTCCTCCCTAGTGTTAAGACACTCCATTCTAAACGCCGTCGAATTTTAGATAATGCAGTGTTTACTGGCGGAATTCAACGCTGTGTTTTGTCTATGCGAGAGGGGGAAATAAAAGTATTTTATTATATTTAGTCTCCCGATTGAGTTTCGTTTCCACAACCGCAAGGTATTCAGAGATTATTTTCTTATATATGAGAAAATGTATATATACAATAGCAACTTATAATTTTAATAAATTATAAAGGAGCAAATTAATATTAAATGTTCTTTTATATAACATAAATAAGATATTTAATAAAAAATATTTACTAACTTATATTAAAGTATCAGGATATATTTTTTTTTCGATAATTACTTTGAATGAAACAAACTGTTTGTTTTGCATCCTCCATACAATAACACCATCATGCTTTACTGAAGTTACCTTATATGGTAATGTAATCTGAAAAATGCTGTGTCATTTTAATCTTATCTTTTGATAATATTTAAATAAAAAACAATAAATACAATATTTTTAAATTAAAACATGTTTTAATTGTATTGATAAGTAATTAAAATTTGTATTTACATTTTAATTTTTAATGATATAGAATTGTTTTGCCCAATTAAATAAGAACAATGATCGATGTATCATAATTCTAACTATATTCTAAGTAAGTTTCAATAAATATCGATGACATCTAATTAAAATTAACGTTTCATTTCTAATAAATACAAACCGAACATATCCCGCTAAAATTTAAAAAGGTTACACGACTTTGCGGCAGTTTCCGTCACTCCATATATGGACATTTATTGAATACTGAACGCTCATTGGCTAGAATGCTATCGTTATCAGTGACTCACTTTTCAAGTAGTAATCAAACGTAAAGAAGTCTTCAAAATAGTTATATCTCTTCGTTGAAAAGACTTTTGTATTTAATCTTATCATTACGTGCTCCAACAACACTTATATATAGATCTCTGTATATAATTCTGTAGTAACACATCGAATTGCAATAGAACTGCTTGTATTTTGAAAAGTTGTCATCTTGTGTCAACTTCTATTAAAGTATTTATTTTATTTTTATATTAACTAAAATTGAGTATTATTTTTGTATTAAATTTATAAGTATTTTTTTATTATTACAAGTCATTCCAAGTATTAATCGTGAACATTATTTTATCGTTGGAAATTAAAAGATACTGTGTTGACTGATTCATACAGTTTTGACACATGCGCTGATTGGCCGCCACAAAATAAGGTTTGGCCAACTGTACGAATCAGTGTCGTTCCGGTCGCCGTTGTCGTGGAGTCGGTGAAGTTAGTGGTGGAATTTTTACGTGTATAACATCAAAAAATGGTAAGTGATGAAAATAAATTTTAGTGTTTTATTGTCGCGGTGTGATTTTCTTTATCGTTTCGTTCTATTACACATTATAATGGCGAATTTACTCATTCTCGAAGCCCAACCGGCGCCGCCATCGGCCATATTTTGCACAACCCTTCGCCGACTTCGCACGCCTTTTCAACTAATAACTTGTCACCGTTCAGTGATTTTATGCCACGTGTTGTGTTCTTTAAATTGCTAATAAATCGAAAAAACTTATAAATTGTGAATGTATATTTTTCTTGAATGATATATCACCGCATTGGTGTTAAATTTCACGCATGTGAAAGGTTACTAATCTCGACTGCCTTTTATGACAAGATGAGATTGCTCGGGAAGTATAGTTTACGTGGTATAAAGTTATCAGTAGATAGACTGATGGAGGGCATCGAACCGACAAGGCAATGCTACGTCGCGCAGTCGCTTTACTACTTGACCATATATGGTATAGCCGTCCGCCTGTCACATTCATTTCGAGGCTATTTTGGGGCGAATAAACCACTGGGCGTCTCCTCCTAACAATGCACGTCAAGTACAAAAATCGGCAATGTCAAGGTTACTAGTACTTAGACCTTATCGCCATGTTCACAAATATTCCTATACGATTCGAATATTATATTGTTTATGCATGTCCTTATACGTATTATACGTCTGTATTAATTAGAAGGCGTCCGACACTGCTGTGAGTCACATCACAGGGTGTAAGATGATTCATATCGACGTTTTTGTGCCATATCAGACTTTCACTGTAGGTAAACCATTAGTCGCCGGCGTGACGTACAGACAGTCGCTTATAACAGTTATATATATGTAAAAATATTCCAATTTTATATACTCTTATATTGCATATATATGATAATAAGCCACCATATTTAATTTATCTTGTATTCAATTTAAAGTTTTTAATCTTTATAGAGATTAAATATCAACAATTTCTTTCTTGGAGATTAAATATCAAAATGGTAATTGATAGATAAAGTTATGTATTTATTTTAGTTCATTTGTGTACATATTCTGCACATAAGTATACTATAAGTGTTTACCATTTACTAAGTACCTTATAATATAGAAACATTACAATGTCAAAATCAATACATATGAATATTATTACAAGTTTATATCTCACTATCATTACTATTAAACCTTTTAAAATGAAGAGATTGCTTATTATGTCTACTATAAAACTCTTTCATTGAATTCTGGAAGAAGTTATAGAATACAAATTATATGGGATGAATACATTAATAAAAAAATAAAATAAGAGATATTTTTATTAAAATATATAGTAAATAAAAACCAGCTTCACTCTGTAACCTGCATACAGCAGGGTAGGCAGAGGGAACCTAGTGTCAAGAAACTGTTACATGATGCTGCCGATACAGCTATAGTTATAGAGATTTTTTTTTGTCTAAAATATTTCTTGACATGATAAACAAAACATTGTTTGATATAATAAATGTTTTCTATAATAAAAATGACATAATTTAAATCAATAATAATCTTCTTATTGTATTGTACATGTAAAAATCATTATGAAATGACATGCAAACTTCCCATATATTACCAAAGTAATCAATTTATTACGACTCTTCAAAGAAAGGCACATCTATAAATGGTTGACCAGTCCTGTGGCCGCCCTGGAGCTACCTGTAGATGGTTTTGCAGATTTTAGTATTTTTCTTACTTTTCATTATTTTCTTCCCAAATTAAATATTTGCAAAAGTTCAGAAAACCTAAGTCCAAAGCTGTCTGGGCTCGTCGACAATACTGTACTATTCAATTCTGGCATTACAATTTCGCGATCTACACGCAGTCAGTGACCCCGACGTCAGCGTTAGGTGGAGGTTAACGACCTCCGCCCTCCCGATCATCTCGTAGGGATGCTGTAACGAGGTAGGGTTTTGACGGTCAAGGGTGGATGTAAAGACACTGCGACACGGTATTTGGACGTGTATTTATTGTTATAATAAATGTTTAATATTTCGTCTACAAATTATTTTATCTTATATTTCAAAGTAGGAAATTTTTATCAAAAATTATAATTTCAAGTTTTCGTGATAAAATTATATATTTATTTCGTTTAAATAACTAAATTAATAAACAAAGATATATACAGAATTTGACGTCAAAAGAATTTTTACAAATTGATAAAAAGCTATAAAAAACTATAATGTCCTCTAAACTATGTCCAATTTTCCATATTTGTCAGTTACATTAGCCTCTTAAAGTACTGTTACATTCCTTTTAGTCTACACTCGTTCTATAGTTTTATTTATATTTTATATCCCTACATTATCTATTCGACGTCGATAACGGGCGCCATCCCCTTCGGGATTGTGGGACCTTCCGGTCGCTCGGCCGAAGGAAGTACTTTATATTGACTAAATGTATTTTTTTATATAAAGATATATTAAGAGATACTTTAGCATTTAACTTTTAAGTATGCGCAGATTAGATCAGCTGTTTGATTAATTTTTGATAAGGTTTTGACTCCTGTCATATTTAGTTTTACTCTGGCTTACCCTTAAAATTACATTCTCTATCCTCGTTCATCATCAACTATAAGCAGATAGGTGATTTATTGACGTTACGAGCGTCTCTTGCAGAGGACTACAAATTCTAATTGCATACCTAAAGAGAAAACATATAAGAATATAAAAATATAGAGAAGGATATAAAGATATGTTATATAAATAAAATGTAAATATATTCCAATTTTGACATTCCGTATGATACCGAGCGGTGTTTTTAACCGCAACTCTATGCGATACAACATAAATTGACAAAATTATAAGGAAAATGTAATTATATTTCAGGCCTAATAAGTAATAAATCATTGGCAGATATGTTTGCACGTTATGAAATACGTTCAAACAATATTATATATTAATGTAAAATGAGAACACTATTATATATATAACTATTTTTTTATATATATTTAACTATTTTATATATATTTAATTTTTTTTTTAATGAAATTATAATGTAAAAAGAGGCAGTCGTGACTGAGAGGCTTAAGGGCCTGAGTCAGAGGGAATAAAATATTTATTATTTTTATTTTTTCGTTCTGGTGACGAGGCAAAGCACGGCGTTGAGTTCCGTCTTAATGGGGACAGAGTTTTTAACACTAGGTTTTCTTCTGCTATGTGCAGGATACAATGTGATGCTACCTAGAAAAGGGAATATATAAAAAACTACGTGTTTATACTAAAACAAAATGAAATATAAGTTATATATAAATAGTTTATAAATAGTTTAAGCAAGTCTTCGTATCTTTTTATTCATAGTTCCATGTACTGTTGACTATTTCTTGAGAAAATCGATATGGCTCTGCAGACGGATTGCGTCACGATTTGCATGCAACATTTACACTTAAGCCAATTCTTAAATGCTACAGATATCGATTTTGTAAAATCATTTCTGTATTTGGATGGCTTGTCACGACATGACATTTATAATAAGAAGCAGAACATCTATCTGACTGTAAATGCAATAGGTTTTGGGTTCTATTCCGACTCGAGAGAATTAGGTTTTTTTTCATTCTGGAAATATATACTCGGTCTTGAGTTCTGCTTAGAAATCAAAAATGTTAATTAGGACAGAAAGCGAAGGACAGTCTCTTGACAGTAGGTCTTCTCTGTTTACCTTGCTACATGCGGGATAAAACGTGAAGCTGACGTGTAATATAATATAATCTGGCACGCTACAGCGTAAACAATTGAAAATGTATACAGGAGGGTTAAAAATAATATATGTTATACTGTACTATTAAAACAGTAGCGGCACTGTCCGTTTCCGCTGTTAAATTTAACTCGTCGCCGGTCATTAATAACGGATGCCAGACTTATCGGAATTTCTCTGACGTTTCAATGATACGGCCATTGTCGTCCGAGTTAAAGGCTGCCTTTCTTCGTTTAAGACCTAGTCTGCGTCCTTGACTTGTGTGCTAACCTCTGGTTAACTGTTAACTATTAAATATTTGATGGATGTAATAGTCTGCGAAAAACCAATTTTTAATTTTTATTATAAATTGAATTATAAATCAGCATCGCGTTATATCCCGCACACAACAGGGTAGGCAGAGGAACCTAGTGTTAAGACACTCCGTTCCTCACCTTTCGCCGAATTCTGGAGGCAGTGTTGAGAGGCGGAACTCAACTCAACTCCTCGAGTGGGGATCGAACCTGTAACCAGTCGCGTTTACAGTGGCACTTTGTACCCCTGCGCCACGACAGGCCTCAAAATAAACTAGAAAAATAAATTGAATCGACTTGTTTAATGTAACATTTCTGGAATCATCGCCTGATGTACAATGTCTATTGCTTTTCGCTTGAAATATTGAACAGTCGAAACGATCTGACTTTTACATAGAAAACATAGAATATTCTATTAAAATTAGCTCTCAGTTTTTTGACTGGTGATTCATTTTTAGATTGTAAGATGTATTTATGTCAATACACTTTATAATAGTTAATATTATCTGTTGATTAGGTTTGATGAAATAGTGTTATTCTCATAGGAGCACAAATAGGTTTTTATTTAAGTTCACTTTCCCGCATAGCTTGTGTCTAAACACTTCTCACTACTTGCCCTAAGTGGAGTAACTTAGTGTAAAGGCACTCCGTTTCCTTCTTTCCGGAAATTGATAATATACTCAACATGCAAAATTTTATATAACCCAGGGACACTGTAGAAACGGCAGTTGAATTCTTACTCTATTAAAATGTCCAAAATGGTGTAAGAAACTTAAGAATTATTTTAACCAAAACCCCCGAATATCCAAGATAAATCGTTTTACTAAAACGTGGGCGTGGCGGCGTTGCGTCTTGCCGTCATACGTTTCTAATATTAACTGGCTCTTTATAATGTCCGCTTCTACGCCGATTTTCATTTGCCAAAATGGACTTTTCTTTGAATATTACATGAAAATGACATTACATATGAATTATATACATTTTTAAAGTGTATATATGTATACGCAATTGGAAGATTGTGTTTTCAACTGTGACTATGTCAAAGCAGTAGTCCTATTTTGACATAGTCAAGGATAATTAATACATACAAAAATAAATAAATAAAAGACCAGAAAAACCAACTTATTACTATTTATTGTTTTTTAATTTTTTTAATCGTTTTTTTTTTCCACTTAAATAGATTACGATATGGAGATAGTAGCTATCTAACTGCGCTGATGATATAACCAACTATTTTTAACACTAGGATAACAAATATAATTGTAATTTTATGATTTATATGAAATTGTTCTATTGGGAAGTCCCTTAGTATTTTTAACATATTGCCTTGATTACTGTATAAAGTATACTAAGCACTTTGGACTAAAGAAAAATTAATCATTTTTACAAAAGAAAAAGTATATTTTATTAAGTTTTAATTGCTACTCTGTGATTAATTTAAACTATGTAAATTAATTTCTGTTAAAAATTGCCTGCCTAACAATAATTAGCACTTAACTGGCATTAAATCAAATACTCAACGCAAACGACTTCTTACAGTACGGAAATATGTCACTTACCACTGATGTATGACAGCTACTATAGTTAATTTATTTTCATAAAGACCTAATTTCTGTAAAATTCACTTAGCAGATGTTGGCTAGTGTAATGTGGTCACACATTCTAGTGGTTGCCAATCGCTGGAATATATGTTACACACGAGGATAATAAAGCGAGCTCGATACCTATAAAATTTGGCGGAAAGTAAGGAAACGGGGTGGTTAATGAACGAATTTTGTGTCATTATTTATCTTAAAAAACCCACAATTTTTTTACTTTTATGAACTTTATTCGGAAAAATATCATAAAATTATTATTAAAATCGCATTTATAAACAATATCATGCCTCTATAAGGCATTTTTTTCTTTTAAAGTACAAATTTCTAATATCAATACACCTTGTAGTTACCTTATTTGGTACTTTTTTTATGCCTATCCTTGTTCAGAACCAACCCCTGACATGCACTCATTAAAGTTAAATTGGATGCCACACATAATAATTACAGAACTAACGCCCATCGGAATCAGATTCACGTATCATTTAGAGTTTGGCGTAAATCCAGAAACTGGCCATTTTAATTACACTATGTTTAATTATAGACCCTGTAACGGTACTGTCATTAAAATCGAGAATTAATTGTAAATATAGCTGGAATCGTGAAAATAGTGACGTGCTTTATGATTTATGTCAATGTAGAGTAATATTGTAACTTTTTTTAAGCTTCTCGCTGTATCTTGCACATTAGTGTTAAGATGCTCCGAATTCAGGAGGCAATGCGTGTTCTGGCGTAACTCGACGCCGCGCTTTGCCTGGACGACACCAGGGCGAAAAACTTAAAATATTAAATATTTCATTTCCTGGAGTGTGAATCAAGTCGCCACAACTGGTCAAAAACAGTTATTCTTTTATGAAATACAACTGTTGGGAGTTCTTTGTCGGTTGTTCTGTCTTCCGAGGCGGTGGTAGCTTTATGTTCGGTTGACGATTCAAAAGATTCTTCTCATCATTCTCGCTTCCTTTCCTCATCTCGTTGCGTTTGTCTTTTGATACCTAACTCACACTTTTAAACTCAATAAATAGGTGGAGAAAATGGGAATGTGATAATAAAATATTTTTATGTATTTTATAGACAAACACACAATTCCTATAGTTTTATGTATAAGATTCATACTATCTATATGTCCGTATCTTGAATAATTATCGCTTGTAAGATATTATAAATTTTACGATAGCTCATGTCACCGTTAGAAATGTGGTTCTCGATTATATTGGGTGTTAAATATTCAATTATTTCATTTAATTATAAATATCGAAAATTTTATATGTCCAACCTATCCAATAAATATGTTGAAGCAAATAATTTATAAATATTTATAAATAATTTTCATATAAAGTAGTTTGTAGGTTGATTCTTTCTTGAGACTGTATTTTGGTCTTGATATTCTGTTAAGAATACCAAAATTATTTATAAATGTTTATAAATTATTTGCTTCAACATATTTATTGGATAGGTTGGACATAACAATTTTACCTACTATTATTATAGTTGTAATATTTTAATAGATTTTTTATACCACTTAAACCTTTCAAAAACCACACGCGGTCGATGCATCCAGCTAGACCCACGTGTGTTCTGCATTTATACGATTAATCTATTTATATACGCCATGCGGGTGGCGTTCTAAATAAATCGATATTACAATGGAATGGCTGTGAACGAATTGTTTAAATAATTCAATGGTATCTATTTAGATAAAGTTTTTTTTTTTATTATTCTGAGAAGAATTAAAATCTTAACTAATAATAAACATACCATTGCATTATACATTTTATTAAGATATTTTAATTTTCTTATTCCCTATATAAAGTACTCCCTAAAGTGAAATGGTGTTTGTAAGCAACACTTAAAAGCTCTCAGGAATATAAATGACATCTAGTTAGTTAAGAAATTACAACAAAGATATAACTCATTTGAAAGTTTGCCAAGTTAAATGGCTACAGTTTGAAGGAATTCTACACTTTAAGACATAAACTAGTTAGATTTACCCCTTTTAGATCTTTAAATGGAGTGAATAGTTCAGCTAATGAATTTATTAGAAAGTTATTTTGCAACGTTATTTAACTTAAAGTAAAAGTTCGCTTTAGTTTGTTTAACTTTATTATGGTTCTATCTTGTTTTCTCAAAACATTTGATATAATAGGTCGGGGCAAAAGTATTTTCGTATTTTAAATGTATTATTAGTAATCAAACCCCTTTAACTGTACTAAATGTAACTGGCTGGTCTTAATACATACAAACATACAGTACTATAATTAATATTACACTTATACTAGCTACCTACTAACTAAAATATAGTTTACATTTAAAATTACATCAATAATAATTTAATTAAAAAAAGGCTTCAACCAGAGCCCATAGTTAGAACCTAACTAAACTCCCATCAAAATACCCTTGAAGTTTATGCTTTCCAGTCGTCGCGCTCATACTTAATGCAAATTTTAGACTTATATGATTTTTTTCATGTATAACATAACATAGTCAGAAATGTACGAAATTAAAATGGGAACTTTCAAATAATTAAAGAATCATCAAAATCGACTTACTCCGTCAAAAGTTCGGAGGTAACAATCATAAAAAAGCAATCGAATTGATAACCTGCACCTTTTTCATAAGTCGGTTAAAAAGTATCCATCGACACCACCTGTACAAACAAGTATACAATACCAGATGATATTTATAAACAGGGGAACGCTACATTTACGATCCGTTACATAAGCAAGACAGAGCGCGCGTTGTTCTATAGACAAATGTCACGACCGAATGTTAGATAGCGGAGTTCAACGCCCAAAACACTGCCGTGATCTTAAATATAGATAATTGTCTGAAATATTTTTTGTATTGAAATATCTATATTTTTCAGTTTCACCCTTTATTATCCCGTTTGTAACAGGGTAGGCAGAGAGGCAGGAGAGTATTAAGGCACTCTATTTCCTATTTTCAAGACATTGACTCGGAACTCAACGTTGTGCTTATTCTTGATAGAGCATTTCCAGTAGAAAATCGAACCTTAGACGGTCGCGTTTACAGTCAAATGCTGCGTCACGAACTATCTATGTTAACCAAGTAAACAATTTCAAAAACGATAATGATTTACTCATTCACAATTATGTCAACTGATTAGATGCTACCACAGTATACCACTGGCTTTTGCAAAGTACTCCAAAAATGTATACTAAATATACGCCGTTAAAAGTTAAAGAGTTTCGTTTTAAATATGTGATAATAGCTAAAATCAAAGGTCCTACTATTAACAACTGTTTAAAAATGCGTAAACCATTTGACCGATTGTGGATTTAATGACTAGTCAAATATTTGTCATGCTGTCCTTCCGTTGCGTCGAACCAGGATATGATATCATCACAATAACTAACTGCCTACTAAATAGAAAGACGTTTGTCCGACAGACATACAAAAACACATCTTGAGTTTTTTTTAGGAAATATTTTTATTTGAGCTCTGCCACTCAACACGCAATGCCTCCAGAGTTCGGCAGAAAGTGGGGAGTGTTTTAACACTAGGTTCCCTCTGCCTACCCTGCTGTGTGCGGGATACAGCGTGAAGCTGATTTATTTATTTATTTTTATTTTCATTTATAATAGATACTCGTAACTTGCTACACTGGATAAAAAATCTACACTCCTCTTTTCTTTATTTTCTGCTCATTTTGGTACATTGTATTTTATGTTACGGAACCCAACGACGCCGCATTTAGTCTTATGTAGAATACTTTTGACAAAATTTCTAAATAAATTAAGCCAGCAGTGAACCAACGCGACGCGTTTACTAAAATAGTTGAAATGCGACGCCAGCTGTCCGTTACGCGCACGACAGACGAAATAGCAATTTATGACGACACGGACAAGTCGATTTTTAGTATTGATGTAGGATTGTGCGAATTTTAAATATTTTAGAAAAGCCTCTAAGAGTATTTTAGAGCATAATGAATAGAACTCCTTATATTCATGTTTTTTTTTAAATTACTTTCTTTGTTTTTTATTTTATTCAAATTCCATATGTAAACTTATTGTTTTATTAATTTTTTTTCATTAGATTAAACATGACTGAGGATCAAGTCAAGTAGGCAGAATAAAGCATGTGTCACAGTCCAAAATAAAACAATATATTTGAAAACATGTGTAAATAGTTTCTCATCACATTCAATGTTCTGTAAATTGAATTACAAATACAAATGATAACGTTATCTTATTCATTGTCAAGGCTGTTATCAGTGGACGAAAATAATAAACATGACGTAAACAACCAAGTACGATGTATAACTACAATTTTGTCTACTTATAGTTATAAAAGGCGGAGGGTGGAGAGCGGAGTGTCTTAACACTAGGTACCCTCTGCATATCCCGCAAATAGCAGGGCTACTTGCAGGATACAGCGTGAAGCCGGATAAAAGAATAGTTGAGGCTCTCTCATTATAATATATCTAGTTTTACGTTATATGTAGCCTGAATATTATCCCGATTTTTTAAGCCCGTCCTTTCGGTTATGAACTTTGATACTTATAATATTGAGATAACATTTCCTAAATCTATAATTATTAAGTATTGATAAGCGACAGATTACAGCACTGATATATTACATTTTTGGAAAAAAAATACAACTTAATCTTTGTTTTATTAAAAATAAGTTAAAAATGTTTGTTTTATTAAATTTCATTTATGGAAAAGTTTCATTGATAACGATTCAATTGTTGTTTAAGCGAGGAGGAAGTATAATGTATAGGCGTACGCCATTAGTCATAATTATGATAGAATACGCTGAATATAGAAAAATGCTTTTAGCTACGTCACTTTTCGTAATTACGTATTATAAAGGTGAATTAATGGTTCCTAATGGTCAGCGTATCCGTGGTCGTAGATTCGATGCCCATCAAAACATTTTTTTTTTGGAAACTGACAGATTATTTTTTTTGAAAACGTATAGAAATTTTAATGAAGCGCGACTTGAACCTGCGCTTTCGCACCGTCCCGTATTTTCTGTTTTTGTTTTATATTTGTCAGGTTTTTATTTTTATTATCGCTTTTATTATTTGTATTTTTTTATGTATATACTATAATAAACTTATTTTAAATTTGACGATATACAATAATATAATTTTCTCTTTCTTTACCTTTCCAGGCGTCTGGTGTGACAGTATCGGACGCGTGCAAAACAACCTACGAGGAGATCAAAAAGGACAAAAAACACCGCTACGTAGTGTTCTACATTCGTGATGAGAAGCAGATCGACGTTGAGACCGTAGGCGAACGCAACGCCGAGTACGACCAGTTCCTCGAGGATTTGCAGAAGGGCGGCACTGGAGAGTGCAGGTTTGTATCTTTTATAGAAGTTTTCACGTTGTATCTCGCATATCGCGAGGAAGACAGTGTTAAGACACTACCCATGCACCGCCCATTTTTTGAGACTATTGAGTAACGGAACGGAACTCCAATGCTCCGTTTACTAGGTAGCAAAGAAAGGTAATGAAAAAATAAACGAGAAAGAATATAAGTCTGAACCGTAGTGTTTACGAAAGTAGATATAGCCGCTGTGCCACTACGCCACAACGGTCTCAAAATAAACGATTTTCTTTGTTGAAATAAAAAGCCGTAAGTAATATAAATATGTTATTATACCACGAGTCTATTGCGTTTATATAAAAACATAACAATATTTATTTGTATTTTTTTTAAATATTTTAAGCTGACATATTTGTTCTATTTATTAATTGTAACTTATATCTAAATTTAAACCTTAGAATTTTTCTGTGTCCCAGTGTATATAAAAAAATGGTTTTAAAAATGTATCAATTGTCATATGCCCATATGATCCAAATTATAAGTTAAAGGCATTCTGTTTCATATCATGATTCTGTTAACATAAAAATATATCAGATAAGATTACTTACTATGTGTAGATAAATTATATCTTTACACAGTTTCTTTATATACTGTGGGCATAAAGAACATAATGTGTAAACACTTCAATTCATCTAGAACAAAGAAAGATCTATTATTGTTAATTTTTATAATTTCATTTCAATTCAACACGCAATACCTCTAGAATTCGAAAGTGGGGAATGGAGTGTCTTAACGCTAGGTCAGCAAGATACAGCATGAAGCTATAAAAACTTAATAGGCCGTAGTGGCTCAGTGGCGCACAATGACTGAGTATATGCGCGACGGTTGTGGGCTTTGATATACTTGAATGACTTTAATTACAATATACTTACAAATACTACTACTACATACTACTACTGCATTTGTTTCAAATATTATTTTCACGACCATAAGAAAAAAATGATACTACTAATTGGCACTACCTTTTTAAAAACTACCTTTTTTTTTAATTTATAGTTGCTTTTTTCGTAGTACTTACTAGCATCATAGTACTAGCATCATGTACAAATAAAATGCTTTTAACCCTAGAATGAAAGATGACCATAACAACCTATTCCGGTGGTTATTAGCTTATATTTTATGCATATATTTTTTGAAAAAAAAAATCAGAATGTTTCTAGGCTTATCTATATTTAATACTATAAAACTTAAAAGTTTATTTGTTTTCCAATATGTTCAAAAATAAACCTTTCACTTAATAATATTCTTTTTCCATTTTATCTTCCAGATATGGGCTCTTCGACTTTGAATACACGCACCAGTGCCAGGGCACGTCGGAGGCGAGCAAGAAACAGAAGTTGTTCCTAATGTCGTGGTGCCCCGACACCGCCAAGGTCAAGAAGAAGATGTTGTACTCTAGGTAAGGCTGCATATACATAGTTATTAGGATAAATTGTATTTTATATTGAAAATGTAATTTTTACATATTATAGAACTGTTTGCGTGAAGTTGGTTAAAATATAATTAGAAACAAATATATTCAGTATATTCTAAATTATTGAAACAAATTCTATATAACAACATGAAATCATATGAATGGCAAAATGATTATTATTGAACCTAGTTCCCTAGCAGACAATTAGAAAGAATTGTTGTTAGAAGCAACAAACCCAATTAAAACAATTTCGTTGCTTTTATAACTTAATTTACAACCACCTACCTATACTTTTTTTAGTATCACGCAAATAGCATTGTTATACGGACCTAGTGCTAAGACACTCCGTTCCCAATCTTCCGCCAAATTCTTCAAGTATTGCGTTTTGAGTGGTGAAACCCGAGGTCGGGCATTGCCCTATCACCAGAGCGGGGAAATAAAAATTAAATAATTCATTCGACAGCCGTCGCGTTCATAGTCACACTCGCTCGTACCGCTGCGCCAAGAGGGCCTGTAAATACGAAAACAATAACAGTATATATTTGTTACAGCTCCTTCGACGCCCTGAAGAAGTCGCTGGTAGGCGTACAAAAGTACATTCAAGCGACTGATCTCTCTGAAGCTTCGCAAGAGGCCGTCGAGGAAAAACTACGCGCCACCGACCGCCAATAAGCATTTACACAGAACGAATAATGATAATGTCGCAATAATGCTAATAAATAACACTTAAGTTTCTTAAGAACTTTTTTACTGTCCCCGAGCTCAGTCATATTGACTCGTTGTTGTCACATTATCAAATTCACAAGCTGTACGTTTTTTCATCAGTTTCTTTTTATACTGAAAGGGTCTACGCGATGAGCAGTGATAAGATAAATAAATAATCATTGGTTCTTTAATTACATCTAATAAGCTTTCCTGTCTTGTCGGTATGTATGTACAGTCACCCGACCTTAGAGTAAGGGATGTTTATGTAATAATTTATATTAATACTAATTATTATATATATTTTTCCTATAAACTAAGCGAGTTAAGCTCAAACTAAATTAAATTCAGTGGCGTGTTTTTTTTTTAATTAAGTACAGGTTGGCCGGTTTTTTTACTTTGTAAAAACGATGGTCATTTTGATTTTGCTAGCAATTAGCTTGTAATTGGACCCAGCGGGCGGTTCATAAGTATTTTGTAACCATTTTATTCAGAAATACACTAAATATAAGTGATTGGTCGTTTTATTTTACCTTTTTGATAAATTGATTTATTAATTGAGATTGCTGGTTCGAGTCTCACTCTAAGGAATGGATTATTTTCGTTTTCTCGCTTTGGAAATAAAATAGAGCCGTGACAATGCCACGGCTCTGTCAATTGAGTGCCGTCACTCAGACCGCAATATCTCGAAAAGTGGGTGGTGCCCCGGCAATGCAATGCTTTAACACTGCATTGCCGGGGCACCACCCACTTGTGCCAGTGCTAAGATTTGTCATGAGTTTTTCTCAATTCGAGAAGTGAAGGCAATTGACTAAAAGACCACTGCTTTTCTTCATTACAACTTCGTAATTTTATCTAATCATACCTGTGAATTTAAGATATATAAATGTTTGCGTCTGACTGAATGCGCGACGGCTGTGGGTTCGATTCCCACTAGGGGAAATAAATGTAATTCAGTTCCTTGTTTAGGTAACACGACAAACTTTCATCACTCAATACGCAATGTGCCAAAGTTGGGCGGTACGCGAAGAACGAAGTGCCTTAATAGCGTAAATATAAATAAAAAGAAAGTTGATTTAATTATCTCAACGCAGAACTCCCGAATGGATGAACCATCAAGGTACAATTATATGCAGCAATAATCCCGAGGAAAAAATTATATAATATTGGTATTATTTAAAGATGCATCTAAATATTTTATTGTAGCAGATTCTTATTGATTTTCTTATTTATACTATACAAAAAATATTATAAAAAGGTGTTTAGTTGAACACTCTAATCTCAAAAATTACTGGCTTGATTTGAAAAAATATTTTTATTGTGGATAGTCCATTATCGAAGAACGGTATAAGCTGTATAATAGTACGGTAATTATTTCTATGTAATCCATTGTACCTGCAATGAGAGTTACCTAGGGAAATCATCACAACTCTTGGTTTTTCTATTTGACTATACGAGCAAAGCCACACGAAAAAAAAATTATAAATAAAACACAAATGGAAGTAATGAAAACATTTAATAAGACCTCTGGCAACATTATTGCTATCACAATAATTAACTACGGATCACAAATTACTACTTGATCAACAATGACAATTTGAAAATTTCAATCGTTATTTCGACTAAATAGAATTATAATTACATTAATAATAATCTGCATAAAATCTGAATGATACAATTTTTCGTTTTCTTTTTATTGTTTTTCGTTTCAACTTTAAATTACAAACAATAAACACTACTATAGATAATGAAAGATAATGCTAAAAACATCATTTTTTTTATTTTTTATTAATTCATTGGAATTTAATTGGCTTGTAATAGAATTATAATGCCATATGGCACAAAATTGGTACTTTAATATATTATATTTTTATTTTCCATTTAATAAATATAAATATTTTAAATTGAAATACATTTTTATTTCATGGCAAGAACAACGCAGAAAATGTAGGCAACTACTATATATTTATAATAAAAAGTTTTATTTATTAAATATATTTATATTCGAAAATGGATTTTTAAATCTTTTCAATAACTATTAACTTGTAATCTATTTGAGTAAAAAAATAATTTTAACAACACAAACAATATCTGCGTATTATATTTATGAATTAGATTAAAATATTATTTGGACAAAGTTAGGCTGTCAGCGCACATCGTCATATTCTACAAAGCGATTTTCAAAAAGATAAAGGATTATGTTATAATTATTTACTTTTATATTATGTTATAATTATCTCATGCTAAGGGAAGTAATTAAAAATTACAGAGTTTTAACAAATTTATACTATTTTGGAATAACCATTATATAACCATTTTGTAATGCACTGACAGCATGATACATATTTATTATAATATTAATTTTTCTACCTTAGCGAGAAAGGATTTACCTATTTGGGGTTATATTTTACTGGGGTTTGATTTATATTGTACAGTACAGTCGAAGATTCGTGGCCGCCCTTAAGTTAACTGCAAAAACTCACTTCAGGTTGTGCTACCTGCATGTGCAGATTTGATTTTAAGATTTTTCTTACTTCTTAAGGTTAATACTAGAATGAACAATTCTTAAAACTTCAGAAAATTTAACTTCGAGGCGACCAAGACTCGTCGATATTACTATACGTATCCTGTGCGTGATTGTACTTTCCATAGATGCACTGAAAAGCTTTTAAAGATTAACTTAATTTATAGCTCTTTATATTTTAAACATTTATAAAACAGTTAGTACAGATCCAATATTCTATTATCAAGTAAGAGACACCAGTCAACACCAGATAGAAGAGAATATTTTAAATGTTCAACATTAATGCTACTTTAAAATTCATAAACGATTTTGGTTTATTTTAATACGCTCGTCCATTCCACGTTGTTTTAAAAATCAGTCATACATATATCAACTTGAAAAATTTGGCAAAATATATATTTTTAAGACCATAGTAATAATACTTTTTTGTATATTCTATTTGAAATCGATTCATTTAGTAACACGTTGGGCGCCATTCTTCATTTTAGTGTTCATAGTTCCATAATGTATATTTTTTACAATTGCACAAAATGGCTAACAAAATGCGTTATTTTGACAGATTTTTAATTTAACGTCTTAAATTATAAATTTATAAATAGTAGCGTAAATCTTCCTTTTGTCAATATCATTTCTCATTTTTCACAATCATTATTTACAAGAAACAGGTAACTTCATCAATTCCGCTCAAAATTCATACTATCATCGTAAAATATATTAAAATACAATATTGAGATGTAAATTTAAAATTTTAAAAGGCTTTCTGACATTAAGTCGAGAAAGAATATAATATAATGTATGTTCCGACCATATTCCTCGAGAAATCCACAGTGGTGTATTTATACTTAAATGCTTATTGTGCTTATAGTGTCGGCAGGAGCTGGCGTCACGTTGGGATGTTGAATTGCCGGGTCTAAGAGTGGGATACTGTCGGTAGTCCTGTGAGCGAAAAGTTCATTGAGCCTTTATCTCTTTATTTTATTCATACTTTATGGAAAAAAATAACACAATGTTTCTTAAGACACGTCCTTCTATATTCTCTTTCGACAACGCATTGAGTAGCGGAACTCAACGTTGTTTTTTTTCTCATCAGAGTAAGGAAATTAAAATAATTTCATTCTATAGAGATCTGGGATCGAACCCACTAACGTAGTTTTCAGTTTTACATTTTATATAATTGTAAAGTCACATTACTATCTTAAGTTATTTGTCATATTGTAAATGTAGTGAGTATTATAAGTATCTATATTCACCTGGCTCGTGATATAGCAGGATCGGTAATGATCTCTTCGCAAACGATTCCTTTATCGTTTACAATAGGTAATGTGCTGCAAATCGTCGCCGCCAAGTAGATATGCTTTAAAATTACAATATAAATTAAAAATTAAATAGTTATGAAACTAAAGAAACTGAGTTTGTTGCATAATTTTCCAAAATCTAAGAACGAATATTTATTTTTAAATATTTTTAAAGTGTTATTCCACACTTAGGAAAGAAAAATATTCGCCGCACCTCCTGGAAACCAACCTGGTCGGTTTCCAGGAAGCGCGGTGAATATGGGCGCGGAATATGGGCAAGGAGGCGCGGGTTCGAGTCCCGCTAATTACGTTCAAATTTTTATACGTTTTCTAAATAACGAATATTTAATTAGGTACAGACCGCAAGGTGTACGGGCGTATAGTTACAGTAAGGTGTAATCACCAAACATAGAGGCAACATCCATTATTAGCAGGTTTAAACCAAGCAGGGGACGCGCCGCTTTTTAAACCGAAGTCACCTACACTGTGTTCACTCACATAAATGCAAAAGTGTACGCTTTGTTAGTTAAAGCTTAATAAAAATAAATATAATATTTTCGCCGAACAAGGTAATTTTTAAACTTTTTTTCAAAATAGGACTGGCTAGCAATTTTATTTAATATCTTTTTTTTATACAATATTTAACGTGGCGATGTGACTTGTATATTTAACGTTGAGGTCAGTGGTGGCGCAGGGGCACAAATGGCTGTAAAATCGACTAGTTGTGGGTTCGATCCCCACTCGAGGAAATGAAATATTTATTTATATTTTCATTTATTCGCTCTGGTGTCGAGGCAAAGTGCGGCGTTGAGTTCCGCCATTCAACACGTAATGCCTCCAGAACTCGGCGGAAAGTGGAGATCGGAGTATCTAAAAACTAGGTTCCTCTGACTATCCTGCTGTGTGCGGGATGTGTAGAGTGGTGGAACTTAACGCTGCGCTTTGTCTTCATACTGTTAAGAATAAAAAACGTGGTGTTAAGGTCGCTCTGGAGCGAACAAACGCATATCCGAGTGGGAATCGAACCTACAATCACTGACAGTTTACTGTTAGACACTTATCCGCTGCGCCACGACTTAACTTGTATTAAATTTTGGTTTTTCAACTACGACTTACATTAGGTTTCTTAAATAACAGTAGTTTGTTATACTATTTGAACGTATTTTATAACAAACGTATTGTTAAAGAGCACTAGAAGCACTGTATGGAATCATTCTATATATATTTACTATTGTACGACTTTACGCCACTCAAATACTACAAGTATACTTAATTTTTATTCTAAACTAGAGGGCGCGCGCGGCTTCGCCCA